>AWOL01S0041542.1:0-108670 GCA_000715115.1 Nicotiana otophora | reverse complement strand
TGCAGCAAAAGGTTGAAATGATCGGGTCACTTCGGGAAGAAGTCGATCAAATCAAAGCCGAATATAATCGGTGGAAGGAAACTATCGATCGACTGGCTGCGAAAACAGAGACCATTTTGACCAACTTATTATCGACCGATGTTCAGCTTCGGAACGTTAAGCAGAAGAGTTCGGCTCAAGCTAAGTGGATCGAGGAGCTTGAAGCCCAGCTTGCCGAGGCCAAGGCCGACGTTGAGTTGTCTAAAATCTTGGCGGATAAGTCCATTCCCGTGTATCAGACTGATGCCGAGGCTGCTCACATTGAGGCATGAGAGGTGGCGGATACTGCTGACACCCGAGCACACTGGATTGCCAAACTTGCCAAATGTAGGTCTCGGAGGGAGACCCTCGAGGAGATACATGTTCGGGGTTTCGACCTTATTGAATAAATAAAAAAGGCTAAAGAGCTCGAAGTTAAAGCTGAAGCCTTGGTTTCTGATGGCGATGATGATGATGATGACAGTAGCAAGAGCGGATCCGAGGGTGATCAGGAAGATTAGGCCATAGCTATGTTTGTAATCATGTAGAAACTTTTGTATATAGACAACTTTGGCCGATTTGTGCAGACTTTATGCGTGCCTTTACAAATGTTTTCATAAGGATCTTAACAATTCAATCAAACTTGGACTTTGTAGTCTCTATTATTGATTTGTTCGAAGTGACGTAGCCCTTGGGCTTACTAGTTGAGTTAGTGATTCGATCTTGAAGAAATATAACCCGTAGGCGTAATAGTTGAGTTGTGCTTTGCTTGAACTTGAAGTGAAAGTAGCCTGTAGGCTTTAATCGTCGAGTAAATAATTCTAACTCAAAGTAATGTAGCTCGTGGGCGTGATGGCCAAGAGAGTGATTGCTCGCACTCGAAATAAAAGTATCCCGTAGGCTTTAGTCGTCGGGTAAATGATTCGAACTCGAGGTAATATAGCTCGTGGGCGTGATGGTCGAGTGAGTGATTTCTCGAACTCGAAATAAAAGTAGCCCGTAGGCTTTAGTCGTCGAGTAAATGATTCGAACTCGAGGTAATGTAGCCCGTGGGCGTGATGGTCGAGTGAGTGATTGCTCGAACTTGAAATAAAAGTAGCCCGTAGGCTTTAGTCGTCGAGTGAATGATTCGAACTCGAGGTAATGTAGCCCGTGGGTGTGATGGTCGAGTGAGTGATTGCTCAAACTCGAAATAAGTAGGATTTAGTCGTCGAGTGAATGATTCGAACTTGAGGTAATGTAGCCCGTGGGCGTGATGGTCGAGTGAGTTATTGCTCGAACTCGAAATAAAAGTAGCCTGTGGGCGTGATGGTCGAGTGAGTGATTGCTCGAACTCGAAATAAAAGTATCCCGTAGGCTTAGCAGTCAAAGTGAATGATTCGATCTCGATGCAATGTAGCCCATAGGTATAATTGGTCGAATTTAACTTGATTCTGTTTGCATAATAATTCTCAAAATAGAGGAATTTTCCTTGCATATAAGATGCCGATAAAGAAGAGAACATTCTTCGCACGTTATTACATGCCTGGGTTCAGGTCAATCTACATGAGCATGGTTCGTTTCAACCATTTGGCTCTTACAAATTTTCCTATTGGAACCCTGTTGTTGTGAAATAACTCTCTTGCATCTGAACTTGATGTGTTTGAGGGCCTAATGCCCCTTTAGTTATTTGAGGTCGACTGTAAAGAGGCCTCGGATATTGTTGTAAATATAGCACGATCAATGGCTATCTCATTAAAAACCTTGCCGAAAAACCCATTTGGGATTAAACCGGTCTAAGGGAAAAGAGTGCAACACGTGCTTTCAAGCGAAAGAACCATCTTAGCCCTTGTTCGGACTTCTGCAGGGGTCAGTTTTGAAATATAAACGAATATGGCATTGTCGTACCTTAGCAGTAGTACCGTTTTAGATGTGATACATTCCAGCTGCTTGATAGTTGTTTGCCGTTTATAATGCCGAGCCTGTACGATCCCTTTCCGATGTTCTCGAGCACCTGATATGGTCCTTCCCAATTCAGTCCTAGTTTTTCTTCGTTCGGATTTTGGCTATTGATGGTAACTTTTATTAACACTAAGTCCCCGGGCTTGAAATGGCGGAGCTTGGTTCTTCGATTATAATATCTTTTGATTCGCTGCATTTGGGCGGCCAATTGGACGAGAGAAGCTTCTCGTATTTCATCCGATAGTTCGAGGCTGGTATTGATAGCCTCGTTATTTGATTCTTCCATCGCGAATTGAAATCTGGCACTGGGTTCACCAATTTCGACTGGTATCAATGCTTCAGACCCATATACTAAGGAGAATGGGGTCGCCCCTGTACTGGATTTTGACATCGTCCGATATGCCCAAAGGACTTCGGGCATGATTTCTCTCCATTTTCCTTTAGCGTCATTCAACCTTTTCTTTAAGATTTGAATGACAGTTTTGTTCGTTGATTCGGCCTGTCCATTCCCACTGGGAAAGTATGGCGTCGATAGTATCCTTCTTATTTTGTGATCTTCGAGGAATCTTGTTACTTTGCTGCCAACGAATTATTTTTTATTGTCACACACTATTTCGGCGGGTATCCCGAATCGGCATATGATATGATCCCAAATAAAGTCTATAACTTCTTTCTCTCTTATTTTCTTGAACGCCTGCGCTTCAACCCATTTAGAAAAATAGGCAGTCATAAATAAAATGAATTTGGCTTTACTTGGGGTCGATGGCAGAGGGCCGACTATATCCATTCCCCATTTCATGAACGGCCATGGGGATAGGAGTGAGTGGAGTTGCTCTCCGAGTTGATGGATCATTGGTGCAAACCTTTGACATTTGTCATATTTACGAACAAATTACTTCGCATCTTTGCCCATATTGATCCAATAATACCCTGCTCTGATTATTTTTCGAACTAATGTATCAGCTCCAGAGTGATTCCCGCAAGTACCCTCGTGCACTTCCCGTAGGATGTAATCGGTATCTCCCGGACCCAAGCATACTGCCAACGGTCCATAGAATGTTCTTCGGTACATCATTCCGTCTGAAGCCAACGTGAATCGAGCAGCTTTAGTCCTTAGGGTTCTAGAATCTTTAGGGTCCGATGGGAGTTTTCCGCTCTTTAAGTATTCAATATACTTGTTTCTCCAATCCCAGGTTAAGCTTGTAAAATTTATCTCGGCGTGACCTTCTTCGATTACCGATTTCAAAAGTTAAATAACATTCCCCGAGCCCAAGTCATCTACCTCGACCGACGACCCCAAATTCGCAAGCGCATCAGCCTCATTATTCTGTTCTCGTGGAACATGCCGTAAAGTCCATTGTTTGAAATGGTAGAAAGTGAAAAGCAGTTTATCTAAATACCTTTGCATTCTACCTTCTCGAACTTCGAAGGTTTTGTTTACTTGACTCACCACTAACAAAGAGTCGCAATTGGCTTCAATGACTTATGCTCCCAAGTTTCTAGCTAGCTCGAGACCTGCAATCATGGCTTCATACTCGGCCTCATTGTTAGTCAACCTGATAGTTTTAATAGATTGCCTAATAGTGTTACCTGTGGGTGGTTTCAAAACTATGCCCAGCCTGGACCCTTTCACGTTTGAAGCCCCGTCCGTAAAAAGGATCCATACCCCCGATGATGTACCTGATTTCAATAGGAGTTCTTTTTCGACTTCGGGTATGAGGGTTGGCATAAAATCGGCCACGGAGTCTGCTAAAATTTGAGACTTGACGGCCGTATAGGGTTTATATTCGATATCGTACCCACTGAGTTCGACAGCCCATTTGGCCAGTCGGCCTGATAACTCGAGTTTGTGCAAAATATTACGTAGCGGGTAAGTAGTTACCATGCATATGGGATGACATTGAAAGTACGACCTTAACTTTTTAGAGGCACTTATCAGTGCAAGTGCCAATTTTTCTAGGAGCGGATATCTAGTTTTCGCTTCTCCTAAGGTTCGACTCATATAATAAACGGGGAATTGCGTACTTGCTCTTCTCGAACTAGGACACCGCTTACGGTGACTTCCGATACTGCCAAGTACAAACAAATATTTTGTCTGTATTTGGAGTGTGAAGTAGTGGTGGGATTGATAGATATCTCTTTAGTTCCTCTAATGTTTGTTGGCACTCCAGGGTCCAAGCAAAATCGTTCTTCTTTTTGAGTAGAGAGAAAAACTTGTGACTTCGATCAGATGATCTTGAAATGAACCGGCCTAAGGCTGCAATCCGACCCGTTAGCCTTTGTACGGCCTTCACATTGTCCACAATGACGATGTCTTCGATGGCCTTGATTTTATGAGGGTTAATCTCTATTCCCCGATGTGACACCATGAAGCCGAGGAACTTGCCCGAACCGACCCCGAAGGCACATTTTTCGGGATTGAGCTTCATGTTGTATTTCCTCAAAATTTCGAACGTTTCCTGCAAATGGGTCAAATGGTCCTCTGCGCGCAGGGATTTAACTAGCATGTCATCAATATAAACTTCCATTGATTTTCCTATTTGTTCTTCGAACATTTTATTTACTAGGCGTTGGTAAGTAGCCCCTGCATTCTTTAGCCCGAAGGGTATCACATTATAACAATACGTTCCATATTTGGTGACAAATGAAGTCTTTTCCTGGTCCTCCGGGTTCATCTGGATTTCATTATACCCGGAATAGGCATCGAGAAAAGTGAGGATCTCGTGTCCTGCTGTGGTATCGATCATGCAATCGATGTTGGGCAGCGAAAAGGAATCTTTAGGGCATGCTTTGTTCAAATCCTTGTAGTCCACACACATTCTAAGTTTGTTCCCTTTTTAGGCACTACAACTACGTTGGCTAACTATTCGGGATATTTCACCTCCTGAATGGACCCTACTTTGAGAAGCTTGATTACCTCGTCCTTTATGAATGCGTGCTTTCCCTCGGACTGGGGTCTTCTCTTTTGCTTCACCGGTCTAAACCTGGGGTCCAAACTTAGCCAATGCGTCATTATGTCTGGAGGGATCCCTGTTATATCTAAATGGGACCAAGCAAAACAATCGATGTTATCGATAAGAAATTGAACGAGTTTCTTCCTGAGTTCGGGGCTCAACCCCGTCCCTAAGTATAGATTTTGCTCGGGCCAGTGCTCGATTAATGTGACTTGATCTAGCTCTTCGATTGTTTATTTGGTGGCGTCAGAGTCATCGTGAATCACGAAAGATCGTGGGACCCTTTGATCATCGTCCTCTTCGATTTTCTGGTTATCTGGCTGGGTCGAAGCCGATGTCTGTGATTGCTATTTGGTATCCCGTTCTCCTTCCGAGCCCGATCCTTTTATCGGCGAAGGTGAGGACATTGGTTTAGCTTCCTCGACGACGAACATTTCCTTTGCAGCTGGTTATTCTCCGTACACAGTTTTGACACCTCTCGATGTCGGGAATTTGAGGGCCTAATGTAGGGTCAAAGGTACAACTCTCATGTTGTGGATCCATAGCCTTCCGAAAAGGGCGTTGTATCTCATATCGCCTTCGATCACGTGAAACTTTATTTCTTGGATGGTTTCGGCTACGTTTATTGGTAGGATTATCTCGCCTTTGGTGGTTTCACATGCCATATTGAACCCGTTTAGAACCAGAGTTACGGGTACGATCTGATCCTGTAGGCCGAGCTGCTCTACTACCTTCAATCGGATGATGTTGGCCAAGCTACCTGGATCGATTAACACACGCTTAATTTTAGTTTTATTCATGAGTACGGATATTACCAGTGCGTCGTTATGAGGTTGGATGACCCCTTCTGCATCTTCATCATCAAAGGACAAAGTCCCCATGGGTGCGTAATCTTGAGTCTGAGATCACTTTTCCCTCACAATCGATGTTTTAGTGCGTTTAAGCACTGGTCCCTGAGGGGTATCGATGCCGCCGATAATCATGTGAATGACGTGCTGCGGTTATTCTTGCTCGTTTCGCTTGCTGAAATCCCTGTTTTTAAAATGGTTCTTCGCCTTATCACTCAGAAATTCCCGAAGGTGCCCTTTGTTAAATAAGCGGGCTATTTCCTTTCTTAGTTGCTTGCAATCTTCCGTTCTGTGGCCATGGGTACCATGATATTCGCACGTTTGATTGGAATTTCTTTGGGCAAGATCGGTCTGCATGGGTCGAGGCCATTTAGTGTCTTTGATACGTACGATGGCCGACACGATAGCGGATGCACCAACGGTGAAGTTATATTCTGATAATCGAGGTGCTTCTATAGGATCGGCTTATTTATCGAAACCGCTCTTACTCATAAGTCCCCAAGAATTTTGCCCTTGATCAATCCTTCGATTGTCCTGAACTGTATTGCGTGCTGAACCGTTGTTCACCCGATCTGCAACATGTGGTCGATATCGGTCTCTGTTCGACCTTTGTTCTCTGTCGATCTCTTTTTGGTTTTTAGTAGCTGTCCTGTTCTAATGCACGGGGCTGTACGGAGCTCCCAACTGATCATCCTCGACCCTAATTTTCAATTGGTATCAGTTGTGTACATTTGCCCAAGTTATCGCTGGATACTCGATCAAATTTTGTTTCAGCCGATGTGATGCTGTCGAACTTAGCTCGTTCAACCCTTGGGTGAAAGCTTGTACGGCCCAATTGTCTGTGACCGGTGGTAATTCCATGCGTTTTATTTGAAATCGGGATACGAATTCCCTCAGCATTTCATTCTCCCTTTGCTTTACTTTGAAGAGGTCCGATTTCCTTGTTGCAACCTTTATGGCACCAACATGTGCCTTTAAGAATGAATCTGCTAACATGGCAAAAGAATCGATGGAATTTGGTGGTAAATTGTGATACCAGATCATCGCTCCCTTCGAGAGGGTCTCCCCGAACTTTTTCAACAACACAGATTCGATCTCATCATCCTCCAAATTGTTGCCTTTGATGGCACATGTGTAAGAGCTGACATGTTCGTTAGGATCGGGCATACCGTTATATTTGGAAATTTCGGGCATACGGAATTTTTTAGGGATTGGTTTAGGTGCCGCACTCGACGGAAAAGGCTTTTGTATGAATTTTTTCGAATCAAGCCCCTTTATCATTGGTGGAGCCACCGGGATTTGATCGACCCTGGCATTGTATGTTTCCACTCTCTTGTCGTTGGCTTCGACTCATTTTGTGAGTTCCTCGAGCAATTTAGTAATTTCGGGAGTAGTCCCCGATTCTTGCTCATTTGATTTCACTATGGCGGGCTCTGTTCTGGGGGTGACTTCTCGAAGTGGATTGGAATCCGTCCTACTTTGTGCGCGAGTTTGGCTCTGTAACTTAACTATCGCTACTTGTTGGGCTTGTAGCATCTCGAAGATCATACGTAAGCTGGCCTCGATTTCCCCCGCGTTTTGGGTGTCTCGGGCTACGGATCGAATACCGCCCTGAATGCTTCTTTCCGGTTCGGAACGCTGATTCGCCTCCAAAGCTATTTGTGAATTGACATCGAATGGTATTTCGGCTCGAATTTTGGGTACTTCGATTCAGCCTCGGTGCCATCATTAACAGGCCTTCCGACCCCGGATGCCAAGTTGTTGGTTTCATCTTGAAGACCGGCTTCATGGTCGATAAGTAAAGCCATTGCTGATTTGCAGTTGTAAGCTGGCGTGTACTTTAGATTTGTACCAAACGATCATTGTTACCCTTAGCCCCACGGTGGGCGCGGAATTGTTTCCGGAAAAATTGGATAACGTTAGATTTTGTGTGTGGTTCTAAGGACATGTGATACAATTTGATATAAATTGTGTAGAGAAATAGATATACGTATATTCTTGACTATGAGAATACAAATAGTGAGCAATAAGAGTAAATAAGTTAAAGTAAAGCAAATACAAAGAGATATCTTTCAATCTGAGAAGTGATTTGTTTTTTGTCTCTCCCCCTTAGCTTACAAGGATTGCCCCTTTTATAGAAGAGGGTTATTACAAAAAGCAATAAAATAAAGCATATAGTGGAAGGCCCATGATGACTTGTCTCTTCCTTGATTCCTGCCAAGATTCTCTCCCTTGATGCTATCACAACGGCTCTTGTCTGTGAGCTTGATACTGGCTCGAGCTCGTTACTGGGTTGAACCTTTTGGTCTTGGCTCGAGTCCGACCTTCGAGATGGGCGTTGCGCATTTCCGACCTCGAAGCAGTGCCTTGCGGACCGATTCGGCCACGGGCTCGATAGGGTTATCGAGCCGACTCCTCGATCGACCTTCGAGCTCGAGGCTCGTTAGTACCGACTTCGGAGCTCACTCCCAAAAATCTAATTCTGACTTTTTAACACTCGAACTCGATCGAACGTAGGAATGCCGAAATGTATTTTGACCGTATACAATATTTAACCAAAAAATAGTTGTGTGGTCAAAGCAAATAAAAGAATAATTCGAGTTTTTAATAATTAATTTTACTTAACTTTTCCTAAATATAGTTAGATAGCAAAAAATAGAAATAAAATATTGAGAGAATAAGGAAAAAGGAATCTTATAATTGATAATCGTAGTTTCCTTCCAAAAGGAGAGAATGAGATCTTCAAATTGTAGAAAGTAAAATTACTAGTATAATTTTGTGAATTTCTTGATGATGCTACAAGGTATGGTAAGAGGGGTTTATATAAGGGTACAATATGTAACTGTTTCGCGTTACTTAATTCTCGTCTATTACTAATATTTATCACATTGATTGCCTATTACATGGGTAATTTGTAACAGTTATGGTAATAATGACCAATAGCGCACAATCAGAGATTATTCCAATTTCTTTCGATATTCGTGGTTATTAGTTAACCTTCCTTCCTTGTAGTCTTTATTTATTCGTCCCGCGTCTGTCTCTTCTTTTCTAGCTGTTAGGTACGGTATCTTTGTAAGCACTCTCGTGTGTTTTACCCATACTTTCCCTAATCTTCATTCTTCTTTATCTTTTTGATTTTTATGCCACCTGTCAGCATATCATTAGACCACGTGTCGAGTTTATTTTTCCACCAATACAATATTGAATTTGACAAGATTAATGTGAACTAGTGTGAACATTTGAAGCATCCTTTTAGGAAAACATTGGTAGATGCATTTTTCATGCATTTACATTTTATGATCACACTTAATATGATGTCATGCATGATATTATTAAGGCCATTTCCCTTCTATAAATAGCAAGAGTTTTGTTCATTTGTAAACATCTCTTACTTGCTTTCTTATCTCCTAAAGCATTTGAATCTTCTTTCTCTATTGTAGTATTTCACTTGTATTTTTGGAGTAAAATAAAGTTTGAGTTGATTGTGTCCGAGGACTAGGCAAAAATCAAATTTTGCCGAACCTCGTTAATTTCTGGTATTTTTTTATTATTGTCTCATTTACTATTTATTAGCTACCTTTAGATATAGTAGTTGTGATTTAATTACTCTCTATATATTCGGCTTCCGTAACAATTGGTATCAGAGTCAATGTTCTATCTTAGTATGCTTTGTGGTTGCAGTATAGTCTGAACTTCCACATTAGAAAAGAATTACTTTGGTGGTCTGTACTATCAGCAAATAAATAGTATTTGTAGCAAAAATGAGAGATAATAAAAATGAATCGGGTGTCAGTAATACGTCGTTGGCATCTTCGCTTATGACAAGAATTATGTCAAATGCGAAATTTTCAGTTGAAATTTTTGACGGGTCAGGACATTTCGGGATGTGGAAAACTGAGGTTCTTGATGTCCTTTTTCAATAAGGGCTAGATATTACTATAGAATAAAAGAAACCAGACAATATCAGAGAAGAAGATTGGAAGATTATCAACCACATTACTTGTGGTACCATTCGATCTTACCTCGCAAGAGAACAGAAGTATCCATACACAAAAGAAACTTCTGCAAGTAAATTGTGGAAAGCATTGGAAGATAAATTCTTGAAGAAAAATAGTCAAAATAAACTTTACATGAAAAAAAGACTGTTACGCTTCACATATGTTCCCGGTACTACAATGAATGATCATATCACCAGCATTAATAAGTTGGCGACAAATTTGCAGAATATGGACGTGACTTTTAGTGATGGAGATATGGCTTTAACGTTATTAAGTTTACTTCCCGATGAGTATGAGTACCTCGAAACTACTCTACTTCATGGGAATGATGAAGTGTCTCTCAAAGAAGTTTGTTCTGCCTTGTACAACTATGAACAAAGAAAGAGAGAAAAATAAAAGAGTGGAGAAGGAGAAGCACTGGTCGTGAGAGGTCGTTCTCAAAATCATATGAGAACGAAGAAAGGAAGATCCAAGTTAAGATCCAGACCTAGCAAAGATGAATGCGCCTTTTGTTGAGAAAAGGGGCACTGGAAGAAAGACAGTCCAAAGTTGAAAAATAAGGCCAAACCTAACAATGGGAAGGCTGAGATGGATTTCTCACTAGTTACAACTGAGCCATTCAAACCACATGATTGAGGGACAAGATCGAGGGTCAGAATCGAGGCCCAGGATCGAGGGCTGTCTGGGAAGAATTGTAAAGCAGGGGACTTCGTCTCATTCGTCATTTTTGACAAATTGGAGCTTGAGGAGAGGCGATTTTTGATAGATTTTCAAGAAAAACTTGAGGTAAGTCCCTTGTGATCATTTCTACTCCATAATATTGAATTATCATCGAATAACACGACTAGATTACATGTTTTAAGGTGTAAATCAGAGATTTGAACTTAGAAATTTGGAAATAAGATTTGTAGATTTGAGGGTCGAGTTGAGGTCAGATTTTGGTAAAATTGGTATGGGTAGACTCGTGATTGAATGAGCTTTCGAATTTCATAACTTTTATCGGGTTCCAAGACGTGGGCCCCACATACGATGTTTTGAGCTAAATTTTGGATTTTTATGAAAAATTAGTATTTTCTTATAGAATTAATTCCAACAACTTTTATTGACTGAAACGAATTATTTGTGAATAGATTCGAGGAATTCGGAGGCCGATTTGCGAGCCAAAGGCATAGCAGAGTAAATAATTTCACGTTTTGAGGTAAGTAATAGTTATAAATCCGGTCCTGAGGGTATGAAACCCCAGATTTTTGTGTCATGTGATTATTTTGGAGGTGACGCACATGCTAAGTGACGGGCGTGTGAGCGTGCACCGAAGGGATTGTGACTTGGTCTGTCCCATAAAACTGTAAAGTTGAATAACTTGTTGTTAGCTATATGCTCTCTTTGTGTTGAATAAATTTGACTGTAAATCATGTTAAAAATCATGCTTAGGCTATGTGATAATACTGTTGGGACCTACAGAGGTCGCTTACTTGTTGAATTATTTGCTAGTTGTTGTCTTGTACTCAGTCATGATTTTACTTGTGCATCATATCTCAGTCTTTCTTGATATTTGTTGATTCACTATGTTTTCTTTGTGTGGGCTGATCTTTGTGATTTCCGAGAGCCCGAGAGACTATGGAGGCTGAGGACTGAGTAAGGCCGAGGGCCTATCGGTGAGGTAAGGATACTATGGCACGTGAGTTGTCCATGCAGGATATTATTGCACGTGAGTTGTCCGTGCGGATTATGGTGCTTGGGCTGTAGGAGCCCCTCCGGAGTCTGTACACCCCAACGAGCGCGGGTACCCATTGAGTGTGAGTGATGAGGGATGAGAGCCGAGTGGTTGAGCTGTTGTGATGAGTTGAGTAACTGTTGCCTGAGACGCTGTACATGCTTTTCATTTGTTGTTGCATTTAGTTGCTATCTGTAATTGTTGTGCAATTCTCTGAAAGATTCTATATCCGGATTACATGAACATGAACTGTATAAAATTGATTTGACTTGAACTGCTGGATTTGAAAGCATGCTTATTCTTTGCTGGAATTACTGTAAGTGAACTATAACTGTGTAGCTCATCACTATCTTCAGTTCCTTATTTATTATTGTTACTTGCTGAGTTGGTTGTACTCATACTACACCCTGCACTTCGTGTGCAGATCTACGTATTCCCGAACATAGCGGGTGTTGATTCTTTCGCACAGTTGATTTTCCGGAGATTCTGAGGTAGCTGTCGTGTTTCACAGACCTTGCCTCTCCTTTCCTATCTTCTTATTTACTGTATTTGGTCTTAGACTATTATAGACCATATTTTCTTGACTTGTATTTATATTAGATGTTTATGTACTCAGTAACATCGGGTTTTGTGAGTAATTATATTTGTATTAATGAGATTTCTTCCGCTAAATTAAATTATTATGTTTTCCAATTTAAAGGATATGTGATTTATTGAGATTGTCGGCTTGCCTAGTATTGAGATATGTGCCATCACGACGGGTGAGATTTTTGGTCGTGACAAGTTGGTATCAGAGCCTAGGTTACATAGGTCTCACGAGTCATGAGCAGGTTTAGTTGAGTTTTGTGGATCGGTACGGAGACGTCTATATTTATCTTCGAGAGGTTGCAGAACCCTTAGGAAAAATTTTACTTTCTTGTATTCTATCGTGCGAATTTGTTGATTCCGGAAACTAAATTTCTGTTATTCTATTCTCTCACATATGATGAGGACACGTACTATCGGATTGGACGGTCAGCCACCAGTGCCACCAGTTAGGGCCGTGAGAGACCGGGGCCGTGGTAGAGGTCGAGGTGTAGCTCGTACCACAGTTGGACTCGCACCTGTAATACCACTAGTTGCTCCAGGTCAGGAGCAGATTCCAGATATAGCTGATCCGACAGGACCAGCTCAGGCACCAACTGTGCCTATTGAGATTCCAGGCCTTTAGGAGACTTTGGCCCAGATATTGACAGTTTGCACTGGTCTTGCTCAGGTTGTTTTGGCTCAGGCCGCACCTGCCACTTCTCAGGCCGGGGGAGGTACTCATACCCCTGTTGCCCGTACTCCAGACTAGGTAGTACATGGATTTCATATACCAGGGGCACCACCAGCCCAGCCGGTTGCAGCTACTCAGGCCCCGGTAGTTCATGTTATGGAAGATGATGAGTAGAGGATACTTGAGAGATTTGAGAGGCTTCGACCTTCACCATTAAGCGGTGCTGAGTCAGAGGATGCTCAGGGTTTTCTGGTTAAGTGTCAACGGATGCTTTGGACAGCGGGTATTCTAGAGACCAGTGGGGTCTCTTTTACTACTTTCAGTTTTCTGGGGCTGCCTTCAGATGGTGGGAGGCTTACGAGAGGTGTAGGCCGGTCGGTGCAGCACCCCTTTCCTCTCAGCAGTTCTCCGGTCTATTCCTGGAGAAGTTCGTGCCTCAATCTCGCAGAGAGGAATTGCATAGGCAGTTCGAGCAGTTTCGTCAGGGTGATATGTCCGTGACACAGTATGAGATGAGATTTTCAGAATTGGCCCGTCATACTATCTGGTTGATTCCCACAGACAGGGAAATGATTAAGAGGTTCATAGATGGCCTCACTTTTCAGCTGCGATTACTCATGACTAGAGAGAGAGTGTGTCTGGTGCTACTTTCAATGAGGTGGTCAACATTGCTCATCATATTGAGATGGTTCGCAGTCAAGAACGGGTTGAGAGGGAGGTTAAGAGGCCTCGTGGTTCAGGTGATTTCAGCGGTGTTCCTTCAGGGGGTCAGTTGTACCGCGGTAGGGGTCGTTCTTACAGACACGCTCAAACGGGTCGTCCAGCTCATCGTGGTGCATCAGCTAGCCACGGTTCTTACAGTGCTCACTCAGGCCAATCTTCATTCAGTGCACTACCAGTGCAGAGTTCTCATCATGCCTCGTCCGCTCAGGATTCTACAAGCAATTCTTTAGGTTATCAGGAGCAGCAGTTCCTTCAGAGGAGGGGTTGTTTCCAGTGCGGAGAATTGGGTCATTTCAAGAGAGATTATCCTAGGTTGTTGAGTGGGGCTCCACAACAGAGTTCTCGACCAACAGCACCAATACCAGCAGTTACACCACCCGCCCAGCCAGCTCGGGGTGGGGGTCAGGCAGCTAGGGGTCGCCCAAGAGGGGGAGGCCGATCAGGTGGCGGTCAGGCCCGATTCTATGCTTTTACTACCAGGCCAGATGTTATTGCTTCAGATGCAGTGATCACAGGTATTGTCTCAATGTGCCACATGGAGGCTTCTATATTATTTTACCCTGGATCCACTTATTTATACATATCATCGTATTTTGTTCATTATCTGGACATGCCCTGTGAGTCCTTAGTTTCACTTGTTTGTGTGTCTATACCGGTGGGCGATATTATTACTGTAGATCGTGTGTATCGGTCGTGTGTGGTAACTATTGGGGAACTGGAGACTAGAGTTGATCTCTAATTACTCGATATAGTTGATTTCGATGTAATCCCAAGTATGGATTGGCAGTCTCCATGTCATATTATTCTGGACTGTCACGCAAAAACTGTGACGTTGACAATGCCGGGGTTGTAATTTCTTAGTTGAAGTCCCAACGTATGATTGGAAATGGATGTTTGTCATATTTGGCCTTTGTGATAGATGTTGATGTTGATACTCCTGTTATTGATTCAGTACCGGTCGTGCGAGACTTTCCAGATGTATTTCCTGGAGACCTGTCAGGTATGCCACCCGACAGGGATATTGATTTCGGTATTGACTTGGTGCAGGGCACTCAACCCATTTCTATTACTCTGTATCGTATGGCACTAGCCGAGTTAAAAGAATTGAAAGAGCAACTTCAGGAACTCCTTAAAAAAGGGTTTATTAGGCCTAGTGTGTCACCTTGGGGCGCACCAGTTCTGTTTTTGAAGAAGAAAGATGGTACTATGCGGATGTGCATTGATTATTGGCAGTTGAACAAAGTTACAATCAAGAATAAATATCCTTTGCCGCATATTGAAGATTTATTTGACCAACTTCAGGGAGCGAGGGTATTCTCCAAATTTGATTTGATATCTGGGTACCACCAGTTGAAAATTCAGGATTCGGATATTCTAAAGACGACATTCAGAACTCGTTATGGCCACTACAAATTTCTTGTGATGTCTTTTGGGCTAACCAATGCCCCAGCTGTATTTATGCATTTGATGAATAGTGTATTCCAGCCATATCTTGATTTATTTGTCATAGTATTTATTGATGATATTCTGGTGTACTCACGTAGCCAGGAGGAGCATGCACAACACTTGGTTATTGTATTACAGAGGCTAAGAGAGGAGAGACTTTATGCCAAATTCTTTAAGTGTGAGTTCTAGCTTAGTTCGGTGGCATTCTTGGGATATATATAGTGTCCAGTGAAGGAATTAAGGTGGATCCGAAGAAAATTGAGGCAGTTCAGAGTTGGCCCAGGCCATCTTCAGTTACTGAGATTCGGAGTTTTCTCAGTTTGGCCGGTTATTATCGTCACTTCGTGGAGGGTTAATCGTCTATTGCAATGCCTATGACTAAATTGACCCAGAAAGGTGCTCCGTTCAGGTGGTTGGATGAATGTGAAGAGAGCTTTCAGAAGCTCAAAACCGCTTTGACTACAGCTCCAGTATTGGTGTTGCCTATAGGTTCAGAGTCTTATACTGTGTATTGTAATGCATTGCGTATTGGTCTCGACGCAGTGCTGAGGCAAGACGGTAGGGTGATTGCCAATGCGTTCATATAGTTAAAGGTGCATGAGAAGAATTATCCAGTCCACGATGTTGAATTTGCAGCTATTATTCATGCCTTGAATATTTGGCGACACTATTTGTACGATGTCATTGCGAGCTTTATACCGATCACCAGAGTCTACAACATCTGTTAAAATAGAAGGATCTTAATTTGCGGCAGCGAAGGTGGTAGTTTTTCTTAAGTATTATTATATCACCATTCTCTATCATCCCGGAAAGTCCAATATGGTGGCCGATGCCTTGAGTCGTAAGGCAAAGAGTTTGGGAAGCTTAGCATACTTACCGGTAGCAGAGAGGCCTTTAGCATTGGATGTTCAGGCCTTGGCCAACCAGTTTGTTAGATTGGATATTTCCGAGCCGAATCGAGTTTTGGCTTGTGTGGTTTCTCGGTCTTCTTAATATGATCACATCAGGAGCGCCAGTATGATGATCCACATCTGCTTGTCCTTAAGGACATGGTTCAGCACGGTGATGCCAAGGAAGTCACTATTGGAGATGACTGTATATTACGAACGCAAGGCAGGCTATGTGTGCCTAATGTAGATAGTTTATGTGAGTTGATTCTCCAGGAAGATCACAGTTCGCGGTACTCTATTCATCCAGGTGCCGCGAAGATGTATCAGGATTTAAGAAAGCACTATTGGTGGAGGAGAATGAAGAAAGATATAGTTGGGTTTGTAGCTCAATGTTTAAATTGTCAACAACTAAAGTACGAGTATCAGAGACCGGAAGGATTACTTTAAAGACTTGAAATTCCGGAGTGGAAATGGGAGCGTATTACCATGAACTTCGTAGTTAGACTTCCACGAAATTTGAGGAACTTTGATGCGATTTGGGTGATTGTATATCGGTTGGCTAAGTCTGTGCATTTTATTCCAGTTGGTACCAATTATTCTTCGGAGCGGTTAGCTGAGACTTATATCCGCGATATTGTTCTCCTACATGGTGTGCCAGTGTCCATCATTTCAGATCAGGGCACACAGTTTACCTCACTGTTTTGGAAAGTAGTGCAGCGAGAATTGGGCACACAGGTTCAGTTGAGTACAACATTTCATCCTCAGACGGACGGACAGTCCGAGCGCACTATTCAGATATTAGAGGATATGATACGCGTTTGTGTCATTGATTTCGGGGGTTCTTGGGATCAATTTATGCCACTCCCGGAGTTTGCTTACAATAACAACTACTAGTCGAGTATTCAGATGGCTCCGTATGAGGCTTTGTATGGGATACAGTGTTGTTCACCGGTGGGTTGGTTTGAGCCGGGTGAGGCTAGGCTATTGGGTACTGACTTAGTTCAGGATACTTTAGAGAAGGTCAAAGTGATTCAGGAACGGCTTCGCACGACGCAGTCTAGACAGAAATGTTATGCCATCAGGAAGGTTCGTGATGTTATTTACATGGTTAGGGAGAAAGTTCTGCTCAAGAT
This sequence comes from Nicotiana otophora, assembly GCA_000715115.1. Lineage (NCBI taxonomy): Eukaryota > Viridiplantae > Streptophyta > Magnoliopsida > Solanales > Solanaceae > Nicotiana > Nicotiana otophora. The sequence continues at coordinate 91,747 of AWOL01S0041542.1, read as the reverse complement.
TTCAACAATGAAGGGTGTGTTGAGGTTCGGGAAGAAGGGAAAGTTGAGCCCTCAGTATATTGGGCCTTTTGAGATACTTAAGAAAATTGAAGATGTGGCTTATGAACTTGCCTTGCCACCTAGTATATCAGGTGTTCATCCAGTGTTCCATGTATCCATGCTCTGAAATTATGTCGGGGATCCGTCTCATATTCTGGATTTCAGTACAATACAGTTGGACGGTAATTTGACTTATGATATGGAGCCGATGGTGATTTTATACCGGCAGGTTCGAAAGCTGAGGTCAAAGAACATAGCATCAGTGAAGGTACAGTGGAGAGGCCAGCCAGTCGGAGAAGCTACTTGGGATATTGAGCAGGAGATGCGGTACAAATATCCACACCTATTTGAGACTCCAGGTATGATTCTAAACTCGTTCGAGGACGAACGTTTGTTTAAGAGGGGGAGAATGTAACGACCCTGCGAGTCGTTTTTAGCATTATAATCTCGTTCCCCCATTTACTGCTTAATTTATGCCTTACAATTGATTTATGACTTATCAGGTTAGTTGGTTCGGGTCCGGAAGGAATTCGGAGTGAAATGAGACACTTAGTCTCATAATTTAAAATTTTAAGTTTAAAAAGTTGACCGGATATAAATTTAGGTGTAAACGACCTCAGATCTGAATTTTTATGATTCCAATAGCTCCGTATGGTGCTTTTGGTGTAGGAGCGGGTCCGAAAAGCTTTTTGGAGGTCCGTAGAGGAATTAAGCTTGAAATGTCGAAAGTTGAATTTTTGGGAAGTTTCACCGGGGGGTTGACTTTTTGATATCCGGGTCGAAATCTGATCCTGAAAATTTTAATAGGTCTGTTATGTCATTTATGACTTGTGTACAAAATTTGAGGTCAATCGGACGTGATTTGATAGGTTTCGGCGTTATTTGTAGAAATGGAAAGTTTCAAAGTTCATTAGGCTAGAATCTATGTGTGATTCATGTTTTTAGTATTGTTGGATGTGATTTGAAGACTCGACTAAGTTCGTATGATGTTTTAGGACTCTTTGGTATAATTGGTTGAGGTCCCGAGGGCCTCGGGTGAGTTTCAGATGGTTAATGGATCAAAAAGTGGACTAAAATAGCTGCTGCAATTTTCTTCTGCTGCAAATTCCTTCTCCCAGAATCCAGCCCAAAATCGAGCCCATAATCGAGCCCCGATGCGAGCCTTGAATCTCCTAGAATCAAGCCCTAAATCGTGCCTAGAATAGGGCCATGATCGAGCCCAGGATTGAACCCACGATCGAAGGCAGGGTCGAGGGCCAAGATCGAGGGTCAGAATCGAGGCCCAGGATCGAGCCCAAGATCGAGCCCCAGGATTGAATCCACGATCGAAGGCCAGAGTCAAGGCCCATGATCGAGGGTCAGAATCGAGGCCCAGGATCGAGGGTTGTGAAGGGGACTTCGTCACATTCGCCATTTCTGACAAATTGGAGCTTGAGGAGAGGCGATGTTTGATAGATTTTCAAGGAAAACTTGAGATAACTCCCTTGTGATCATTTCTACTCCATAATATTGAATTATCATCGAATAATCTGATTAGATTACATGTTTTTGAGGTGTAAATCGGAGATTTGAACTTAGAAATTTGGAAATAAGATTTGTAGATTTGAGGGTCGAGTTGAGGTCGGATTTTGGTAAAATTGGTATGGGTAGACTCGTGGTTGAATGAGCTTTCGGATTTTGTAACTTTTGTCGGGTTCCGAGNTTTTGAGCGAGGTTTTCACGGGAAAACTTGAGGTAAGTCCCTTGTGATCATTTTTACTCTATAATATTGAATTATCATCGAATAATCCGACTAGATTACATGATTTTGAGGTGTAAATCAGAGATTGGAACTTAGAAATTTGGAAATAAGATTTGTAGATTTGAGGGTCGAGTTGAGGTCGGATTTTGGTAAAATTGGTATGGGTAGACTCGTGGTTGAATGAGCTTTTGGATTTTGTAACTTATGTCGGGTTCCAAGATATGGGCCCCACAGATGATGTTTTGAGCTAAATTTCGGATATTTATGAAAAATTAGTATTTTCTTATAGAATTAATTCCAATAAATTTTATTGGCTGAAACGAATTATTTGTGAATATATTCGAGGTATTCGGAGGCTGATTTGCGAGCCAAAGGCATAGCAGAGTAAAGAATTTCAAGTTTTGAGGTAAGTAATAGTTATAAATCTGGTCCTGAGGCTATAAAATCCCGGATTTTTGTATCATGTGATTATTTTGGAGGTGACGCACATGCTAAGTGACAGGCGTGTGGGCGTACACCGAATGGATTGTGACTTGGTCTGTCCCGTGAAACTGTAAAGTTGAATAACTTGTTGTTAGCTATATGCTCTCTTTGTGTTGAAGAAATTGGATTGTAAATCATGTTAAAAATCATGCTTAGGCTATGTAATAGTACTGTTGGGACCCACAGAGGTCGCGTACTTGTTGAATTATTTGCTAATTGTTGTCTTGTACTTAGTCATGATTTTAATTGTGCATCATACCTCAGTCTTTCTTGATATTTGTTGATTCACTATGTTATCTTTGTTTGGGCTAATCTTTGTGATTTCCAAGAGCCCGAGAGACTAGGGAGGTTGAGGACTGAGTAAGGCCGAGGGCCTGTCGGTGAGGTAAGGATATTATGGCACGTGAGTTATCCGTGCAGGATATTATAGCACGTGAGTTGTCCGTGCAACACGTGAGTTGTCCGTGCAGATTATGGAGCTTGCGCTGTAGGAGCCCCTCCGCAGTCTGTACATCCCCAGTGAGCGCGAGTACCCATTGAGTGTGAGTGCTGAGGGTTGAGAGCCGAGTGATTGAGCTGTTGTGACGCGTTGAGTGACTGTTGCATGAGAGGCTGTACTTGCTTTTCATTTGTTGTTACATTTAGTTGCTATCTGTCATTGTTATGAAATTCTCTGAAAGATTCTATATCCAGATTACATGAATATGAACTGTATAAAATTGATTTGACTTGAACTATTGGATTTGAAAACATGCCTATTCTTTGCCGGAATTACTGTAAGTGAACTATAACTGTGTAGCTCGTCACTATCTTCAGTTCCTTATTTACTATTGTTACTTCTGAGTTGGTTGTACTCATACAACACCCTGCACTGCGTGTGCAAATCCCGGTATTCCCGGACATAGCTGGTGTTGATGCTTTTGCACAGTTGATTTTCTGAAGATTCTGAGGTAGCTGCCGTGTTTCGCAGACCTTGCCTCCTCTTCCCTATCTCCTTATTTATTATATTTGGTCTTAGACTATTATAGACCGTATTTTTCCGACTTGTATTCATATTAGATGCTCATATACTCAGTGACACCGAGTTTTGATAGTAATTATATTTGTACTTGTGAGATTTCGTTCACTAAACTAAATCATTATGTATTCAAATTTAAAGTACATGTGATTTATTGAGATTGTCGGCTTGCCTAGTATTGAGATAGGCGCCATCACGATGGGTGATATTTTGGGTCGTGACAATGAGGTGCTGGGAATATTTCTCAAATGGAAGGCGATGATAGAGACTCAAACAGGCAGAAAGATAAAGTGTCTCCGCACAGATAATAGTGAATAATACAAAAATAATCTTACAATAAGATATGTGAAGATGATGGCATTTTAAGGCATTTCACCTTCAGAAATACACCACAACAGAATGGAGTGGCAGAACGCATGAACCGGACTTTGCTGGAGAAGGTTCAGTGTATGTTGTCCAATGCTGGCTTGGGTAAAGCATTTTGGGCTGAGGCAATAATATATGTATGCCACCTCATTAATCGTCTACCATCTGCCGCTATTGATGGCAATACACCATTTGCAAAATGGTATGGAAAACCTGCTGAAGATTATAGTTTTTTGCATGTATTTGGCTCAATTGCACACTATCACATGAAAGAGTCAAAATTGGATCCAAGGCAAAGAAATCTATATTTATGGGGATTACTTCTAGAGTCAAAGGATACCTCTTATGGTGTCCAGAGACAAAAATGTTACCTTTGATGAATATGCCAGAACAAATAAGGTGACAGTTGAAGATTTCAAACAAACTGATGGTGCTTCAAAGTAGGTGGAGTGTGAGGAAAAATTAATTTTCCCAACACAGGGAGAAAACGAGGAAACAATAGAAGATTTTTCCCTGGAAGAAGTGTCAGCAGAGAGGGAGAATCTAATTCAGGAACCTCAACAACTTGAATCAATACCAACCAACAAGCGAAAAAGAACAATAAAGAAACATGTTCGTCTCATAGAGATGGTGGCTTGTGCAGCCTCAGTTGTAGCTGATAGTGTTCCTACCACTTATAAAGACGTTGTCCAAAGTTCAGAAGAAGATAAGTGGAGGATTGCCATGAATGAAGAAATATAGTCCCTTCATCAGAATCGCAAATAGAAATTGGCCAATCTCCCGAAGGGCAAGAAAGCAATTGGGTGCAAATGGGTATTTGCAAAGAAAGAATGATTTCCTAACCAAGAAGATGTTCACTACAAAGCAAGATTGGTGGCCAAAGGGTGCGCTCAAAAGAAGGGAATTGATTATAATGAGGTGTTTTCTCCAGGCTTGAAACACTTCTCCATTAGAGTTTTGTTGGCTTTGGTAGCACATTTGAATTTGGAACTAGTTCAGTTAGATGTAAAAACTGCATTTTTACATGGAGACTTGGAAGAGGAAATCTATATGACTCAGCCAGAAGGATTCAAAGTTGCTGAAAAGGAAAATATGATGTGCAAACATGAAAAATCGTTGTACGAATTGAAATAATCTTCTAGACAATGGTACAAACGATTTGACAAGTTTATGTTGTGGAAGAAGTACGGAAGAAGCAAATACGATTGATAGCTTCCAAAAGTCAAGACGAAATTGAGAAGTTGAAGATTCAACTAAGGAAGGAGTTTGCGATGAAGGATTTGGGTAAGGCGAAGAAAATTCTTGGCATGGAGATAAAAAGAGATAGACATTTAAAGAAACTCTATCTATCTCAGAGAGAATACTTGAAGAGAGTAATCGATCGATTTGGCATGAATGGGAACATGAAGTCGGTTAGCACTCCTCTTGCTCCTCACTTTAAGCTTAGTGTTGCTATGTCGCCGAAGAATGAAGCTGAATGATCACGCCCAACTATGCCTTGTAAAAAGGATTAAACGATCGCTGCAAATATAATCCGGTTCAAGTCCGTAGTCGAATCCCGTAGGTAACTAACCTATTTACTACAACTTTTAACAATGCTAATGATAAGCTCAAACAATTTCCGGATGCAAAATTTTTAATAGAGCGTAAGTGGAATTTATTTATCTAATGAAAAATGACAACAAAATTAGCAATAATCAAGAATAAGGTTGAATTCAAAGGTAAAAGGATCTAGGACTATTGATTTCCCCAATTGCCAGACTAATTCCTGACACGTTAGCTATAATCTCGCCATAATACTCTATGAGGATTATGAGTTCTGGGATACCGTAATTATCTCTCGATCAATTACGATAATTTACTAGAAGCATTCTCTCGAACTACTGTAGTTAACAATTTATGCAACTCAGAATTATCCCACCAAAGCTTCGTTATCTCTAACCCCGCTTTTAAATTCAAGAAATTAATCTCCTAACTTACCCGAACGTGGTGGTGTTCAACAACAATCTAACCAAGTGTTCTTTCTCAAGCAACATAAGGTAACTAGACACAATTAATCAATGTCCCTTTCAATTAATCACAACACAACACATAGTTGAACAATCATAGAATAAGAACGACTCAATTATATCTAAACATAGTCAAAACTTCATCCAACAATTGGTTCCATCAACCCTAGATGATGGGTTTAGCTACTCATACTAATGGATAAAAATTCACTATAACAATTCATAATCAATAATGGAAGTAAGAAGAAGAAGGTGAAAACTCTTAGGAAATTCTCCATCTTCTCTCTCTTGTTCTTGCCTCCAAAAACTCCTAAACATAGCTCTCCTTCTCTTCTGGGCGAATTAGGCTTCATATAGGTTTAGGTTAGTCGCCTTAAAAATTACATAATTGCCCCTGAGTTGTTGGCCTCCGTCTTCCCGTCCGCGGCTGCGGATTTCAGCCAGTGTTTTGCCTCCAGTGCACAGTCCAATTCGTGGTCAACTCCGCGGCCGCGCACCTGGAGGGGACCTCCCCGCTTGCTCTTCTCGCTTCTCTTTTATCGGGCTAACCTTCGGTTGGCCTTCCATACTTCATATGGACTCCAAAACACTCTATAGCTTCTTCCTAGCTCGGAATGGCTCCTGCAAAGCATAAAATTCTTAATTAGAGCATTTTGTTATCTTTTAGCATTCAAATATCAATAAAGTGCGGCTAAATTAGAGTATAAATAGTGTCTAAATTGCATAAATATAGCCTACTATCAACACCCCACACTTAAACCATTGCTCGTCTCCGAGCAATCAAACTACACTCTACAGAGGCCTAACTTCACTAAGCTACTTCCCTAACTCGTCACACCAAGAATATTTCACGTAGTTTGAGTATGCATTAGTGTAACATCTACACCTCAAGAGTAGACTCCCGCGAGCCATGCAATATTCCTAACCAGCTTACTTACTCTATTCAGAGGTCCAGACTTACCTCTCCTTCGTGAATCAAGTGTCTGCTCACTACAAAAGAGACTCATTCCACAATCAATAAAATTCACGCACACTGAGAAACTTCAAAATAAACAGAATTCACTCACCCTCAGAAATGATATTCTTGTGCCATAGAAAACGCTTCATAGGCTTGCCTGTAGTCTACTACTCTACAAATTGAGCTTCTTCAGTCTAGGATCAAGTAGGACTTTATTTGGCTATAATGTTGGCTACAGGTCGGGTAGGATATATTTGGATATAATAGTGACTACACCTCCCCAAGCACGTTAATACATATATTTTATAATCAAGCCCACACTTAAGTTAAACCAATATTTCCACCTTCAACACCACATAAATTACCCCACACCTCTTTGAGCACAATCATTGTAAAAGACACCACAGAATATTACTAATCAATATGATACACTATTAACACATGATACATTCTTTTTGAATAAATAAGGTGCACCTTTCTCCTGATTTCCCTAGTTCCATTCAAACTCCCCACCAACTACCCCACACTTTATCCTTTATAGATTCATAGTAATTCAAGTGCTTACGAGAGGTAAATGGTTCAAAATGATGGTCAATTTAAACAAAGGATAAGGCTTATAATGTGGTTGCCAATGCAAGAGGATTACATGCTCAAAGGGGTTAACTACGATACATAACAAATAGGTGGGTGGAATATGTATATATATGGTTCAACAAAGAAATGCCTATATCACTTTCCAGACTAAATAAGACTACTACTTCTCTTTGCAGACACACAGGGAAAGTTCTAGGCATCAAATGTCGTGCACAGAATACAACAAGCCTCACACACATGGCACATGACTCACTCCAGATCAGATCATCAAACACTTAGATTAGAGTACTTAAGCCAAATTAAGAACATACAGTTTAAGGCATTCTTACAAGAGTCAACAAATGGGCCTAAGCGTAACACTAAGTAGCCGCTATATTCAAGGCATTACGAACTTAAGAGATCCTATTCTAATCCTGCCCAAAGCCCATAAGTTCCTAACTTAAAAATAAAAACTAACTACACCCGGTTCAAATGAAACCCTTGGAAAAGAACCGTGGTTTAAAGAAAAACCAAGGGGGAATTGATACACTACTACAAAAGAAAATCCATGCTCACCGCACCATTTTTTTTTACTTTTAACATTTTTTTTTCTTTCGACTTTAGTCCCTCAAGAAATCCGTCGAATGATATCCATCATCGGGATAAGTCGAAAATGATTTATGTAAATAAACTACGAAACTATTCTACATATAACATACAACAAAGTATCCCCCACCCCACACTTAAAAAGATGGCATGTCCCCATGTCATACAAAATAAAGTAATGCGAGGTAAAGGAACTTCCCTGGTCAATCAGTCTTGATCGGAGACAGTGCCAGGGTCGAGATTATACGCCCTCCCCAGCGCACGCAGCCAGCCCATGATTTTCTTCTCTAAATTCGCATTTTATTCTCATTTTGTACGACCGTCATTCCTCCCTTTTTCGGCACACACTGAACAGGGCTGACCCAGTTGCTATCAGAGATGGGGAAGATGATACCCGCATCAAGCCACTTGATCACTTCCTTCTTCACTACCTCTTTCATATTCGGGTTCAGCCGTCGTTGATGCTCTCTGGAAGGTTTGTGCCCCTCTTACAAGAGAATCTTGTGCATACAAAAGGCTGGGTTGATACCCTTTATGTCTGCCATGGTATAACCAATGGCAGTCTTCCATTCTTGTAACACCTGTAAGAGTTGCTCTACCTGTACATCTAGCAAACCAGATGATATAATAACCTACAAAGTAGAATTAGGCCCTAAGAAAGCGTACCTGAGGTGAGCTGGAAGCTATTTTAGGTCCAACTGTAGTGGCTCCTCTATTGATGGTTTTGCAGGTGGGGTTGCTCTTTCTTCTAAGAGTAGGGGCTAAAACTGAGGTTCCCTTTTCCAGAACCCTTGACCCTCGATAGCCATGACCCACTCCGCCAACCCTTCACCATCCATCTCTTCCAAATTCATCAAACAGGCTTCTAGCGGATCCCTGACATTAAGGGTCTCATCCTCCTTTTGCAGTATCACATCCACGACCTCCACTAGCGACAAATTTGCAAATTCGCTAGGTCTCCTCATGGATTGTTGAACGTTGAGTATTATTTCTTTATTGTTCAACCTAATTTTCAACTCTCCAGTCTCACAATCAATCAATGCTCTCCCAGTGGTTAAGAACGGCCTTCCCAAAATGATGGGTATCTCTTCATCCACTTGACAGTCAAGAATAACGAAGTCTGCAGGGAATAAAAGCTTCCCCACCTGAACAAGCATATCATCATTCCTGTCGGTCTTTTGATTATGCAATCAGCGAGTTGCAACAACATTGAGGCCGGTCTAGCTCTGCCAATGCCTAGTTTTGTATAGATTTCCAAGGGCATCAAGTTTATACTGGCCCCCAAGTCACACAATGCTTTATCAAAAGCATAACTCCCAATGGTGCATGGCATAGTGAAAGTACATGGATCAGACACTTTTTGAGCCATAGGTCTTGTCACTACCGCGCTATAGGTCTGTGTCAGAGTTACAGTGGACAGGTCCTGGAAGTTAAATTTTCGCAACATCAGGTCCTTCATCATTTTTGCATACCCTGGCATTTCCCTCAAAGAATCCATCAGTGGAATATTCAATTGAATTTGTCGAAGCATTTCTATGAATTTCCTGTATTGATAATCTTTCTTTTGCTTTGCCAATCTCTGAGGGAATGGTATAGGAGTCAACCTCTGCCCACTGCTTGGTCTCTTTTCTTTGTTGGAAGCTTTTTCTACCACCTGTTCTGAGAGTTGTTCACATTCCTTCTCCTTACCCTTGTCAACCTATGTTTGTTCAATTATAACCTCGATGAGCTCTACTGACTCATCTGCCTCTAATGTAACTGGAGTAGTTGGCATAGTCTCTCTCCTAGATTGAGCAACTTCTTGCTCTCTGTCTAAATCTCTTCCATTCCTGAGACTCACTGCCATTAACTGATTTGGGTTCTGTTCATTTGGGTTAATATTTGTATCTTCCTTGTGGGAAATTGTTCAAGGCCATAGACAGTTGTCCCAATTGAGTTTCAATGCCTTTGATTGCCGAATCATGTGCTACTAACTTTTCTTGCATCTTACCATTTGTCCCAATGAGTTATTGCAGAATGCCCTTGATTTCTCTCATGTTGCTATTCTGTTGTTGATGAGGTGGTTGATAGGACAACTATTGCTGGTGCTGCTAATTATAGCCCAGTTGCCTTTGATAAGGCACGACTTGTCCTTATGGTCGTGCACTTCCTGGATTAGGGTTGTGTTGTGGATGGTTTGGTTTGTGTTGTGGCTGGTTTGGTCTGTACTGCTAGTTTGGTGTTGATCCCCATTATTGCCCACCTTGCCTCTAACCTCCAAAATTGTTGACATAATTCATGTTCTCTCTGAAGCCCTGGTTGTCATTCTCTTCACTCCAAGAGCACACATATGACTGGTTTATGCAAGGAGTGCACAAGCCTCCATTTGTTGTATCAACAATGTGCACTTACTTTGTACCCATCTCATCAATTTTCTTTGTCAGTAAGATCATCTAGGTCATGAGAGTGGCTATGTTCTCTGCATTGGAATTGTTTGGGTCAAGAGCAATAAAATGCACTATTGGTGTAAGTGTCGTACCTCTAGTCATCCTGCCTGAATTTTGAGCCATCTTGTCAAGACGAATCTTGCACTCTGTGAACAGTTTGCTTAAAAATGCACCCCCGACTGAAGCATCTACATTGGCCTTCAAAATGTCTGCCAAACCCATGTAGAATCTCTGTCCCAGCATCTGATCTGGAATGCCATGGTGTGGACACTTCACTAGCATACCCTTAGACCTCTCCCGGGTTTCTTGCAAGGTCTCAGTCAGTTTTTGCCTGAACTGTAATATCTCATCAATTTTCCTTGCAGTCTTGTTAGGAGGATAAAACTTGTTTAAGAACTGCTTGACTAATTCTTCCCAAGTAGCAATACAGTTTATTGGGAGCGAATTCAGCCAAGTTTGAGCCTCTCCAGTCACTGAGAATGGGAACAGTAATAGCTTAATTGCTTCAGGAGTCACATTCGGTTGTCTTTGAATCACACAAATTGATAGGAAATTCTTCAGATGTTGTTGTGGGTCTTCGATATATGACCTGAAGAACATTCCCTTATTCTGCAATAGGTGCAACATGTTGTTGGTAATCTGGAATGTCTCCGCTTGTATCTGAGGAACAGCAATGACGGTGGCCAGGTTATCAGTAGTTGGTTGTGCCCAATCATAAAGAGCAGCTTCCGGAACAAGAGGTGCCACCACTCCATTGTTTGGGTCAACACGATCATGTCGATTGTTTCCGTTGACGCCGTCCACGCTGTCCATTTCACTTTCGAGTTAGTATTTTTGTTTTAACTATTTGTTCTTCTTGTTGTCCCGATTCAATGCCCCGAATGCTTTCTCAGGGTCTGAGAGTCCCTCAAAAAGTTCAACAGTCCTCAAAGAGCTTCTAGGCATACACCTGAGTCACAGAAGAGTTCAAACACGAGAATTTCAATTGGAAATTTTAACACCGTAGGAAATTGATCTAGACTAAGAATCCTAGCAATTCTTCTAAGTTGTAATAAATAACACCGTTAGTTCCCCGGCAATGACATCAAAATTTGATCACACCCAACTATGCCTTGTAAAAAGGACTAAGCAGTCGCTGCAAATATAATTCGGTTCAAGTCCGGAGTCGAATCCCATAGGGAACTAACCTATCTACTACAACTTTTAACAATGCTAATGATAAGCTCAAACAATTTTCGGATGCAAGAATTTTAATAGAGCATAAGTGGAATTTATTTATCTAATGCAAAATGACAACAAAATTAGCAATAATCAAGAATAAGGTTGAATTCAAAGGTAAAAGGATCTAGGGCTATTGATTTCCCCAATTGCCGGACTAATTCCTGACACGTTATCTATAATCTCGCTGTAATACTCTATGAGGATTGTGAGTTTTGGGATACCGTAATTATATCTCGATCAATTACGATAATTTACTAGAAGCATTCTCTCGAACTACTGTAGTTAACAATTTATGCAACTCAGAATTATCCCACCAAAGCTTCGTTATCTCTAACCCCGCTTTTAAATTCAAGTAATTAATCTCTTAACTTACCCGAAAGTGGTGTTGTTCAACAACAATCTAGCCAAGTGTTCTTTCTCAAGCAACACAAGATAACTAGACACGATTAATCAAGGGCCCTTTAAATTAATCACAAAATAACACATAGTTGAACAATAATAGAATAAGAACAGCTCAATTATATCTAAACATAGTCAAAACTTCATTCAACAATTGGTTCCATCAACCCTAGATGATGGGTTTAGCTACTCATACTAATGGATAAATATTCACTATAACAATTCATAATCAACAATGGAAGTAAGAAGAAGAAGATGAAAACTCTTAGGAAATTCTCCGTCTTCTGTCTCTTGTTCTTGCCTCCAAAAACTCCTAAAACTGGCTCTCCTTCTCTTCTAGGCGAATTAGGCTTCATATAGGTTTAAGTTAGTCACCTTGAAAATTACATAATTGCCCCTGAGTTGTTGGCCTTCGTCTGCCCGTCCGCGGCCGCGGATCCGGCTGCAGATTTCAGCCAGTGTTCTGCCTCCAGTGCACGGTCCAATTCGCGGTCAACTCTACGGCCACGCACCTGGAGGGGACCTCCCCGCTTGCTATTCTTGCTCCTTTGCGACCGAGCTAATATTTGATTGGCCTTCCACACTCCATATTGACTCCAAAACACTCTTTAGCTTCCTTCTAGCTCGGAGTGGCTCCTGCAAAGCATAAAATTCTTAATTAGAGCATTTTGTTATCTTTTAGCATTCAAATATCAATAAAGTGCGGCTAAAGTAGAGTATAAATAGTGTCCAAATTGCATAAATATAGCCTACTATCACTGAACGAGAGTATATGTCAAGAGTGCCATATGTGAATGCCATTGGTAGCTTGATGTATGCAATGGTTTGCACAAGACCTGATATTTTTCATGCTATCGGAGTTGTAAGCAGGTATACGTATGATCCAGGAAAGGAACATTAGCAAGCTGTGAAATGGATTCTACCGTATATTCGTAATACTGTAGATGTTAGATTGATTTTTGAGCAGGAAGATAGTCAGTATCTGGTTGGATATTGTGACTCGGATTATGCGGGTGTTTGGACAAGCGTAGGTCAAATACTTGTTATGTTTGCACTTTTGCAAATGCACCAGTTAGTTGGAAGTCTGCTTTGCAGTCAACTGTTTCTTTGTCTACTACTGAGGCAGAGTACATGAAAATTACGGAGGTTGTAAAGGAGGCAATTTGGCTTCAAGGGTTGCTTAGAGAGCTTGGTATTGGTCAAGAAAGTATCACAGTATTTTGTGATAATCAGATTGCTATCCAATTAGCAAAGATCCAAGTTTATCATGCAAGGACAAAGCACATTGATATTCGATATCACTTTGTACGATATATTATAGAAGAAGATGGAGTCATGGTGCAGAAAATTCGTACTACAGACAACCCTGCTGATATGCTAACAAAAGTAGTGAATGCGATCAAGTTTCAACATTGTTTTAACTTGATCAACATTGTTGAACTTTGAAGATTGAAGTTGAAGACACAATCAAAATTTATCAGTGAGTGAAAATTAAAAAAAATGGTATCTTGCCAAGGTGGAGATTTGTTAAATTTGACAAGATTAATGTGAACTAGTGTGAACATTTGAAGCCTCCTTTTAGGAAGAAATTGGTAGATGCATTTTTCATGCATTTACGTTGCATGATCACACTTAATATGATGTCATGCATAACATTATTAAGGCCATTACCCTTCTATAAATAGCAAGAGTTTTGTTCATTTGTAAACATCTCTCACTTGCCTTCTTATATCCTAAGGCATTTGAATCTTCTTTCTCTCTTGTAGTATTTCACTTATAGTTTTGGAGTGAAATAAAGTTTGAATTGATTGTGTCCGAGGACTAGGCAAAGATCATATTTTGCCGAACCTTGTTAATTTCTGGTGTTCTTTTTATTATTGTCTCATTTACTATTTATTAGCCACCTTTAGATATAGTAGTGATTTAACCACTCTCTATATATTCGGCTTCCACAACATACAATATATAATATAACAATAAGTTATATTAATATTTTTTATTTCTTGTCTCTACAAACACCATTACTTAAGTGAATGGAGGGAATTCAAATATCATCGCCATGCATAAGTAAATAGAAATGATTAAACTAACATATTTTGTCCTTATCAATTATTTATTACTACCAGTATTATTTTTGCAAATTATTATATTGAACTTGTTATGAATAATCACTGTCGAGTACAGTAGCACCGGGCCTTGCATTGCATCGGGTAGACTTTTTAGGACCTCGTTGGACTCAAAGAACCATAATGTGTGGAAAACAAACCTGGTGACAATTTTATATATAAAGCCTTTTTAAAGGGTGCTATACCTTAACGGTCATTTGCTCAGTTAAGTATAGCGCCCTTTTAAAAGGCGTTATATATATATATAAAGCCTTTTTGAAAGGCGCTATATATACTCTGGCCTTTGATCCTGCCTTCGATCGTGGATTCAATCCTGGGCTCGATCCTGGACCTCGATTCTGACCCTCGACCATGGCCCTCGATCATGGCCCTCGACCCTGCCTTCGATCGTGGCTTCAATCCTGGGCTCGATCATGACCCTATTCTGGGCACGATACAGGTCTCGATTCTGGGAGATTCTGGGCTCGATTCTGGGCTCGATTCTAGGAGAAGGAATTTGCAGCAAAAGGAAATTGCAGCAGCTATTTTAGTCCATTTTTGATCCGTTAACCATCTGAAACTCACCCGGCCCTCGGGACCTCAACCAAATATAGAAACAAGTCCTAAAATATCATACGAACTTAGTCGAGTCTTCAACTCACATCCAACAACACTAAAACCACGAATCATACATAGATTCAAGCCTAATGAACTTTAAAACTTTTCATTTCTACAAACAACGTCGAAACCTATTAAATCACGTCTGATTGACCTCAAATTTTACGCACAAGTCATAAATACATAACATACCTATTAAAATTTTCAGAATCAGATTTCGAATCCGATATCAAAAAGTCAACCCCCCAGTCAAACTTCCCAAAAATTCAACTTTCGGCATTTCAAGCCTAATTCCTCTACGGACTTCCAAAAACTTTTTCGGACACGCTCCTAATCCCAAAATCACCATACGGAGCTATTAGAATCATAAAAATTCAGATCTGAGGTCATTTACACCTAAGTCCACATCCGGTCAACTTTTTTTAACCTAAAATTTTAAATTATAAGACTAAGTGTCTCATTTTACGCCGAATTCCTTCTGGACTCGAACCAACTAACCCGATAAGTCATAAATCAATTGTAAGGCATAAATTGAGCAGTAAATGGGGGAACGAGGTTATAATGCTAAAAACGACCGGCAGGTTCGTTACACTCATCTTTGGTTTTCATGGTATACACCCACACTCTCCGGGAAAAGTCATAATCCTACAGCCCAAGCACCATAATCCGCACAGACAACTCACGTGCTATAATATCCTGCATGGACAACTCACATGCCATAGTATCCTTACCTCACCGACAGGCCCTTGGCCTTACTCAGTCCTCAGCCTCCCTAGTCTCTCGGGCTCTCGAAAATCACAAAGATCAGCCCACACAAAGAAAACATAGTGAATCAACAAATATCAAGAAAGACCGAGGTATGATGCACAAGTAAAATCATGACTGAGTACAAGACAGCAATTAGCAAATAACTGAACAAGTAAGCGGCCTCTGTAGGTCCCAACAGTACTATCACATAGCCTAAGCATAATTTTTAACATGATTTACAGTCAAATTTATTCAACACAAAGAGAGCATATAGCTAACAACAAGTTATTCAACTTTACAGTTTCACGGGACAGACCAAGTCATAATACCTTCTGTGCACGCCCACACGCCCGTCACTTAGCATGTGCGTCACCTCCAAAATAATCACATGACACAAAAATCTGAGGTTTCATACCCTCAGGACCGGATTTATAACTATTACTTACCTCAAAACGTGAAATTATTTACTTTGATATGCCTTTGGCTCGCAAATCGGCTTCTGAATTCCTCGAATCTATTCACAAATAATTCGTTTCAGTCAATAAAATTTATTGGAATTAATTCTATAAGAAAATACTAATTTTTCATAAAAATCCAAAATTTAGCTCAAAACATCGTATGTGGGGCCCACGTCTTGGAACCCGATAAAAGTTACAAAATCCGAAAGCTCATTCAACCACGAGTCTACCCATACCAATTTTACCAAAATCCGACCTCAACTCGACCCTCAAATCTACAAATCTTATTTCCAAATTTCTAAGTTCAAATCTCCGATTTACACCTCAAAAACATGTAATCTAGTCGGATTATTCGATGATAATTCAATATTATGGAGTAGCAATGATCACAAGGGACTTACCTCAAGTTTTCCTTGAAAATCTATCAAAAATCGCCTCTCCTCAAGCTCCAATTTGTCAAAAATGACGAATGGGACGAAGTCCCCTGCTTTACAATATTTCCCAGACAGCCCTCGATCCTGGGCCTCGATTCTGACCCTCGATCTTGTCCCTCGATCATGGCCCTCGACTCTGGCCTTTGATCCTGCCTTCGATCGTGGATTCAATCCTGGGCTCGATCCTGGACCTCGATTCTGACCCTCGACCATGGCCCTCGATCATGGACCTCGACCCTGCCTTCGATCGTGGCTTCAATCCTGGGCTCGATCATGGCCCTATTCTGGGCACGATACAGGGCTCGATTCTCGGAGATTCTGGGCTCGATTCTAGGAGAAGGAATTTGCACCAACAAAAAATTGCAGCAGCTATTTTAGTCCATTTTTGATCCGTTAACCATCTGAAACTCACCCGAGGCCCTCGGGACCTCAACCAAATATAGAAACAGGTCCTAAAATATCATACGAACTTAGCCGAGTCTTCAACTCACATCGAACAACACTAAAACCACGAATCATACATAGATTCAAGCCTAATGAACTTTGAAACTTTCCATTTCTACAAACAACGTCGAAACCTATCAAATCACGTCTGATTAACCTCAAATTTTACACACAAGTCATAAATATATGACATACCTATTAAAATTTTCAGAATCGGATTTCGAATCCAATATCAAAAAGCCAACCCCCCAGTCAAACTTCCCAAAATTTCAACTTTCGACATTTCAAGCCTAATTCCTCTACGGACCTTCAAAAACTTTTCCGGGCATGCTCCTAAGCCCTAAATCACCATACGGAGCTATTGGAATCATAAAAATTCAGATCTGAGGTCATTTACACCTAAGTCCACATCCAGTCATTGTTTTTAAACCTAAAATTTTAAATTATGAGACTAAGTGTCACATTTCACGACGAATTCCTTTTGAACCCGAACCAACTAACCCGATAAGTCATAAATCAATTGTAAGTCATATATTGAGTAGTAAATGAGGGAACGGGATTATAATGCTAAAAATGACCGGCAGGTTCGTTACACTCATCTTTGGTTTTTATGGTATACACCCACACTCTCCGGGAAAAGTCATCAATAAAGGTTACAAAATAGTGTTTCCCACCTAATGAAGATGTTTTGGAAGCACCCCAAATATCATAATGAACATAATACAAAATACCTTTTAGTATTATAGATAGTTGTTCCAAATTTAACCCTTGTTTGTTTCCCCTTGACACAATGCTCACAAAACTCCAAATTGCAAGTCTTTACTCCTTTTAACAATCCTTGATTTGATAAAATTTTCAAGGATTTTCCTCCAGCATGTCCCAAGCGTATGTGCCATAGCTTGGTTGTTTCTGCCTCCTTGTCATCACTGGATATCACTGTTGTTGTCCCAATAATTGTACTACCATGATAGTGGCACATGTTATTATTTTGCCGAATTCCCTTCATTACCACTAGTGCACCGAAGCATATTCTCATTATCCTATTTTCTGCAACGACTTTGACCCCTTTGACTCTAGGGCTCCTACAAAAATGGGATTTTACTTCAATTCCGGTACATATCGAATATCTTTAATGTTCTTATCAATCCATCATGGTTCCTTAATCGGATTGAACCAATACCATATGCGGTAAGAGGGTTGTTATTCGCGGTATGAATAACTCCACATTTTCCTTCTTGAAAATCAACGGACCAGTCCCTGTTGGGACACATATGATATCTACAAGCTGAATCCATCAATCCCATCAATAATTCTTCTAGGCTTAACTGACATAACAATAATTCTACTGGGTATAACGCTCTTTTAAAAGGTGCTATACCTCAAATAAATGTACCCCCCAGACTGGTCTTTGCCTTATTTAGAGAGGTTAAGGATTTTGTAAAAATCCATTCATAAATATTCTCAAGTCTTGTGAAATATTTCTTCGTTAAGTTAAAATATTAACAAATGTCTGGATGCAATGATGTACCAAGGTATTATTGTGGCAAACGTGCGATTTTGAAGCCATGTTGGTCAAATAGTAATGTTGGGCGCAGACGCTGGATATGTCAACAACTTGTAAGTTATTGTTTTGAAAAAAACGTTTGTTAATATTTTTTATATAAAATGTTAACTAATAGTGTTGTGTTATAATCCCCATTGGTAGGACGAAAATCAATGTAGATTTGAAGAATAGTATGATAAATCCATTAACCAGGAATACTACAAATCATGTTTGCAGTATGTTTGGAATATGACCGCTGATTACGAACTCCAGATCTTTAAAATGCAACGACAAATTACGGCAGTGCAGGAGAAACTAAAAGAGGCGGAAGACGAAAATATAGGTTGGAAGAGAAATTTAAGTGTTTGAAGCAGAGAATAATGGGCGATAGTGACTAAACAAATACATGTATGTGTTGAGTGTAGTATTTTATCTTTATATTTTTCATGTCATGTATTTTCATTAATTGTCGTGTTTCTAAGGTAGCTGTCGAGTTTCGCAGACCTTGCCTCTCCTTCCCTATCTTCTTATTTACTGTATTTGGTCTTAGACAATTATAGACCGTATTTTCCAGACTTGTATTCATATTAGATGCTCATGTACTCAGTGACACCGAGTTTTGAGAGTAATTATATTTGTACTTGTGAGATTTCTTTCACTAAATTAAATCATTATGCTTTCAAATTTAAAGGACATGTTGTTTATTGAGATTGTCGGCCCTCCTAGTATTGAGATAGGCGCAATCACGATGGGTGATATTTTGGGTCGTGACAATGAGGTGCTGGAAATATTTCTCAAATGGAAGGCGATGATAGAGACTCAAACAGGCAGAAAGATAAAGTGTCTCCACACAGATAACAGTGGATAATACAAAACTAACCTTTACAATAAGATTTGTGAAGATGATGGCATTTTAAGACATTTCAGCGTCACAAATACACCATAACAAAATGGAGTGGCAGAACGCATGAACCGGACTTTGCTGGAGAAGATTCGGTGTATGTTGTCCAATGCTGGCTTGGGTAAAGAATGTTGGGCTGAGGCAATAACATATGTATGCCACCTTATTAATCGTCTACCATTTGCCGCTATTGGTGGCAAGACACCATTTGCAAAATGGTATGGAAAACCTGCGAAGATTATAGTTTTTTGCATGTATTGGGCTCAATTGCATACTATCACGTGAAAGAGTCAAAATTGGATCCAAGGCAAATAAATCTATATTTATGGGGATTACTTAAGGAGTCAAAGGATACCGCTTATGGTGTCTAGATACAAGAATGTTACCTTTGATGAATATGCCATAACAAATAAGGTGACAGTTGAAGATTTCAAACAAACAGATGGTTCTTCAAAGCAGGTGGAGTATGAGGGAAAATTAATTTTCCCAATACAGGGAGAAAACGAGGAAACAATAGAAGATTTTTCCCTGGAAGAAGAGTCAGCAAAGAGGGAGAATCTAAATCAGGAACCTCAACAACTTGAATCAATACCAACCACCAAGCCAAAAAGAAAAATAAAGAAACAATAAAGAGATGGTAGTTTGTGCAGCCTCAGTTGTAGCTGATAGTGTTCCTACCACTTATAAAGACGCAGTCCAAAGTTCAGAAGAAGATAAGTGGAGGATTGGCATGAATGAAGAAATGCAGTCCCTTCATCAGAATCGCACATGGAAATTGGCCAATCTCCCGAAGGGCAAGAAAGCAATTGGGTACGAATGGGTATTTGCAAATAAAGAATGATTTTGTTTGGGTCAAGAGCAACAGAATACACTATTGGTGTAAGTGTCGTGCCTCTAGTCATCCGGCCTGAATTTTGAGCCATCTTGTCGAGACGAATCTTGCACTTTGTGAACGTTTTGCTCAAAAATGCACCCCCGGCTAAAGCATCTACATTGGCCTTCAAAATGTCTGCCAAACTCATGTAGAATCTCTGTCCCAGCATCTGATCTAGAATGCCATGGTGTGGACACTTCACTAGCATACCCTTAAACTTCTCCCAGGTTTCTTGCAAGGTCTCAGTCGGTTTCTGCCTGAACTGAAATATCTCATCAATTTGCCTTGCAGTCTTGTTGGGAGGATACAACTTGTTTAAGAACTGCTTGACTAATTCTTCCCAAGTAGAAATGGAGTTTATTGGGAGCGCATTCAGCCAAGTTTGAGCCTCTCCAGTCACTGATAATTTGAACAGTAATAGCTTAATTGATTCAGGGGTCACATTCGGTTGTCTTTGAGTCACACAAATTGATAGGCAGTTCTTCAGATGTTGTTGTGGGTCTTCGATGTATGACCCAAAGAACATTCCCTTATTCTGTAACAGGTGCAACATGTTGTTGGTAATCTGGAATGTCACCGCTTATATCTTAGGAACAGCAATGGCGGTGGCCAGGTTATCAGTAGTTGGTTGTGCCCAATCATAAAGAGCAGCTTCCGGCATAAGAGGTTCCACCACTCCATTGTTTGGGTCAACACGATCATGTCGATTGTTTCCGTTGACGTCGTCCACATTGTCCATTTCACTTTCGAGTTGGTCTTTTTTGTATTAACTGTTTGTTCTTCTTGTTGTCCCGATTCAATGCCCTGAATGCTTTCTCGGGGTCTGAGAGTCCTTCAAAAAATTCAACAGTCCTCAAAGAGCTTCTCGACATACACCTAAGTCGCAGAAGAGTTCAAACGTGAGAATTTCAATGGGAAATTTTAACACCGTAGGAAATTGATCTAAACTAAGAATCCTAGCAATTCTTCTAAGTTGTAATAAATAACACCGTTAGTTCCCCGGCAACGACGTCAAAATTTGATCACACCCAACTATGCCTTGTAAAAAGGACTAAACGGTCACTGCAAATATAATCCGTTCAAGTCCGTAGTCGAATCCCATAGGTAACTAACCTATTAACTATAATCTGGTTCAAGTCCGTAGTCGAATAAGAATAGCGCAATTATATCTAAACATAGTCAAAACTTCATCCAACAATTGGTTCCATCAACCCTAGATGATGGGTTTAGCTACTCATACTAATGGATAAAAATTCACTATAACAATTCATAATTAACAATGGAAGTAAGAAGAAGAAGATGAAAACTCTTAGGAAATTCTCCGTCTTCTCTCTCTTGTTCTTGCCTCCAAAAACTCCTAAAAATAGCTCTCCTTCTCTTCTGGGCGAATTAGGCTTCATATAGGTTTAGGTTAGTCACCTTAGAAATTACATAATTACCCCTGAGTTGTTAGCCTCCGTCCGCCCGTTCACGGCCGCGGATCCGGCTGCGGATTTCAGCCAGTGTGCTGCCTCCAGTATGCGATCCAATTCGCGATCCACTCCACGGCCACGCACCTGGAGGGGACCTCCCCGCTTGATATTCTTGCTCCTTTTCGACCGAGCTAATATTCTATTGGCCTTCTACACTCCATATTGACTCCAAAACACTCTTTAGCTTCCTTCTAGCTCGGAGTGGCTCCTACAAAGCATAAAATTCTTAATTAGAGCATTTTGTTATCTTTTAGCATTCAAATATCAATAAAGTGCGTCTAAATTAGAGTATAAATAGTGTCCAAATTACATAAATATAGCCTATTATCACTGAACGAGAGTATATGTCAAGAGTGCCATATGTGAATGCCATTGGTAGCTTGATGTATGCAATGGTTTGCACAAGACCTGATATTCTACATGCTATCGGAGTTGTAAGAAGGTATATGCATGATCCAGGAAAGGAACATTAGCAAGCTGTGAAATGGATTCTACCGTATATTTGTAATACTGTAGATGTTAGATTGATTTTTGAGCAGGAAGATAGTCAGTATCTGGTTGGATATTGTGACTAGGATTATGCGGGTGTTTGGACAAGCGTAGGTCAACTACTGGTTATGTTTTCACTTTTACAAATGCACCAGTCAGTTGGAAGTCTACTTTGCAGTCAACTGTTGCTTTGTCTACTACTGAGGCAGAGTACATGAATATTACGGAGGTTGTAAAGGAGGCAATTTGGCTTCAAGGGTTGCTTAGAGAGCTTGGTATTGGTCATAAAACCATCACAGTATTTTGTGATAATCAGATTGCTATCCAATTAGCAAAGGACCAAGTTTATCATGCAAGGACAAAGCACATTGATATTTGATATCATTTTGTACGGTATATTATAGAACAAGATGGAGTCATGGTGCAGAAAATTCGTACTACAGACAACCCTGCTGATATGCTAACAAAAGTAGTGAATGCGATCAAGTTTCAACATTGTTTGAACTTGATCAACATTGTTGAACTTTGAAGATTGAAGTTGAAGACACAATCGAAATTTATCAGTGAGTGAAAATTAAAAAAAACGGAATCTTGCCAAGGTGGAGATTTGTTGAATTTGACAAGCTTAATGTGAACTAGTGTGAACATTTGAAGCCTCCTTTTAGGAAGAAATTGGTAGATGCATTTTTCATGTATTTACGTTGCGTGATCACACTTAATATGATGTCATGCATAACATTATTAAGGCCATTTTTCTTCTATAAATAGCAAAGTTTTGTTCATTTGTAAACATCTCTCACTTGCCTTCTTATATCGTAAGGCATTTGAATCTTCTTTCTCACTTGTAGTATTTCACTTGTAGTTTTGGAGTGAAATAAAGTTTGAATTAATTGTGTCCGAGGACTAGGAAAAAATCATATTTTGCCAAACCTTGTTAATTTCTGGTGTTCTTTTTATTATTATCTCATTTACTATTTATTAGCCACCTTTAGATATAGTAGTGATTTAATCACTCTCTATATATTCGGCTTCCGCAACATACAATATATAATATAACAATAAGTTATATTAACACTTTTTATTTCTTATCTCTACAAACACCATCACTTAAGTGAATGGAGGGAATTCAAATATCATCGTCATGCATAAGTAAATAGAAATTATTTAACTAACATATTTTGTCCTTATCAATTATTTATTACTACCAGTATTATTTTTGCAAATTATTATATTGAATTTGTTTTGAATAATCACTGTGGAGTACGGCAGCACCGGGCCGTGCATTGCATCGGGTAGAATTTTTAGGGCCCCGGAACCAAAATGTGGTTCTTTTGGACTCAAAGAACCATAATGTGTGGAAAACAAACCTGGTGACCATTTTATATATAACGCCCTTTTAAAGGGTGCTATACCTTAACGGTCGTTTGTTCAGTTAAGTATAGCGCCCTTTTAAAGGCGCTATATATATAAAGCCTTTTTGAAAGGCGCTATATATATTATGTGGTCCCACCAATAATTCTTCTGGGCTTAACTGACATAACAATAATTCAACTGGGTATAACGC
Source organism: Nicotiana otophora (assembly GCA_000715115.1). Taxonomy (NCBI): domain Eukaryota; kingdom Viridiplantae; phylum Streptophyta; class Magnoliopsida; order Solanales; family Solanaceae; genus Nicotiana; species Nicotiana otophora. The sequence continues at coordinate 68,259 of AWOL01S0041542.1, read as the reverse complement.
TCTTTTAAAAGGTGCTATACCTCAAATAATTATACCCCCCGGACTGATTTTTGCCTTATTTAGAGAGGTTAAGGATTTTGTAAAAATCCATTCATAAATGACGTACCAAGGTATTATTGTGGCAAACGTGCGATTTTGAAGCCATGTTGGTCAAATAGTAATGTTGGGCGCAGACGCTGGATATATCAACAACTTGTAAGTTATTGTTTTGAAAAAAACATTTATTAATATTTTTTATATAAAATGTTAACTAATAGTGTTGTGTTATAATCCCCATTGGTAGGACGAAAATCAATTTAGATTTGAAGAATGGTATAATGAATCCATTAACCAGGAATACTACAAATCATGTTTGCAGTATGTTTGGAATATGACCGTTGAATACGAATTTCAGATCTTTAAAATGCAATGACAAATTGCGGCAGTGCAGGAGAAACTAAAAGAGGCGGAAGACGAAAAAATAGGTTGGAAGAGAAATTTAAGTGTTTGAAGCAGAGAATAATGGGCGATAGTGACTAAACAAATACATGTATGTGTTGAGTGTAGTATTTTATCTTTATATTTTTTGTGTCATGTATTTTCATTAATTGTCGTGTTTCTATGGTAGCTGCCGTGTTTCACAAATCTTGCCTCTCCGTCCCTATCTCCTTATTTACTGTATTTGGTCTTAGACTATTATAGACCGTATTTTCCAGATTTGTATTCATATTAGATGCTCATGTACTTAGTGACACCGAGATTTGAGAGTAATTATATTTGTACTTGTGAGATTTCTTTCACTAAATTAAATCATTATGCTTTCAAATTTAAAGGACATGTGGTTTATTGAGATTGTCGGCCCTCCTACTATTGAGATAGGCGCCATCACAATGGGTGATATTTTGGGTCGTGACAATGAGGTGCTGGGAATATTTCTCAAATAGAAGGCGATGATAGAGACTCAAACAGGCAGAAAGATAAAGTGTCTTCGCACAGATAACAGTGAATAATACAAAAATAATCTTTACAATAAGATTTGTGAAGATGATGGCATTTTAAGGCATTTCACCTTCAGAAATACACCACAACAGAATGGAGTGGCAGAACGCATGAACCGGACTTTGCTGGAGAAGGTTCAGTGTATGTTGTCCAATGCTGGCTTGGGTAAAGAATTTTGGGCTGAGGCAATAATATATGTATGCCACCTCATTAATCGTCTACCATCTGCCGCTATTGATGGCAATACACCATTTGCAAAATGGTATGGAAAACCTGCTGAAGATTATAGTTTTTTGCATGTATTTGGCTCAATTGCATACTATCACATGAAAGAGTCAAAATTGGATCCAAGGCAAAGAAATCTATATTTATGGGAATTACTTCAAGAGTCAAAGGATACCTCTTATGGTGTCTAGAGACAAGAATGTTACCTTTGATGAATATGCCCTAACAAATAAGGTGACAGTTGAAGATTTCAAACAAACTGATTGTGCTTCAAAGCAGGTGGAGTATGAGGGAAAATTAATTTTCCCAACACAGGGAAAAAACAAGGAAACAGTGGAAGATTTTTCCCTGGAAGAAGAGTCAGCAGAGAGGGAGAATCTAATTCAGGAACCTCAACAACCTGAATATATACCAACCAGCAAGCCAAAAAGAATAATAAAGAAACAATAAAGAGATGGTGGCTTGTGCAGCCTCAGTTGTAGCTGATAGTATTCCTACCACTTATAAAGACGCAGTCCAAAGTTCAGAAGAAGATAAGTGGAGGATTGCCATGAATGAAGAAATGCAGTCCCTTCATCAGAATCGCACATGGAAATTGGCCGATCTCCCGAAGGGCAAGAAAGCAATTGGGTGCAAATGGGTATTTGCAAAGAAAGAATGATTTTGTTTGGGTCAAGAGCAACAGAATACACTATTGGTGTAATTGTCGTACCTCTAGTCATCCTGCCTGAATTTTGAACCATCTTGTCGAGACGAATCTTGCACTCTGTGAACGTTTTGCTCCAAAATGCACCCCCGGCTAAAGCATCTACATTGGCCTTCAAAATATCTGCCAAACCCATGTAGAATCTCTGTCCCAATATCTCATCTGGAATGCCATGGTGTGGACACTTCACTAGTATACCCTTAAACCTCTCCCAGGTTTCTTGCAAGGTCTCGGTCGGTTTCTGCCTGAACTGCAATATCTCATCAATTTGCCTTGCAGTCTTGTTGGGAGGATAAAACTTGTTTAAGAACTGCTTGACTAATTCTTCCCAAGTAGCAATGGAGTTTATTGGGAGCGAATTCAGCCAAGTTTGAGCCTCTCCAGTCACTGATAATGGGAACAGTAATAGCTTAATTGCTTCAAGAGTCACATTCGGTTGTCTTTGAGTCACACAAATTGATAGGAAGTTCTTCAGATGTTGTTGTGGGTCTTCGATGTATGTCCCAAAGAACATTCCCTTATTCTGCAACAGGTGCAACATGTTGTTGGTAATCTGGGATGTCTCCTCTTGTATCTGAGGAAAAGCAATGGCGGTGGCCAGGTTATCAGTAGTTGGTTGTGCCCAATCATAACGAGCAGCTTCCGGCACAAGAGGTGCCACCACTCCATTGTTTTGGTCAACACGATCATGCCGATTGCTTCCGTTGATGTCGTCCACATTGTCCATTTCACTTTCGAGTTAGTCTTTTTGTTTTAACTATTTGTTCTTCTTGTTGGCCCGATTCAATGCCCTGAATTCTTTCTCGGGGTCTGAGAGTCCTTCAAAAAGTTCAACAGTCCTCAAAGAGCTTCTAGGCATACACCTGAGTCACAGAAGAGTTCAAACATGAGAATTTCAATGGAAAATTTTAACACCGTAGGAAATTGATCTAAACTAAGAATCCTAGCAATTCTTCTAAGTTGTAATAAATAACACCATTAGTTCTCCGGAAACGACGTCAAAATTTGATCACACCCAACTATGCCTTGTAAAAAGGACTAAAACGTCACTACAAATATAATCCGGTTCATGTCCGTAGTCGAATCCCATAGGTAACTAACCTATTAACTATAATTTGTTTCAAGTCCGAAGTCGAATAAGAACAGCTCAATTATATCTAAACATAGTCAAAACTTCATCCAACAATTGGTTCCATCAACCCTAGATGATGGGTTTAGCTACTCATACTAATGGATAAAAATTCACTATAATAATTCATAATGAACAATGGAAGTAAGAAGAAGAAGATGAAAACTCTTAGGAAATTCTCCGTCTTCTCTCTCTTGTTCTTGCCTCCAAAAACTCCTAAAAATAGCTCTCCTTCTCTTCTGAGCGAATTAGGCTTCATATAGGTTTAGGTTAGTCACCTTAGAAATTACATAATTTCACCTGAGTTGTTGGCCTCCGTCCGCCCGTACGCGGCCGCGGATCCGGTTGCGGATTTCAGCCAGTGTTCTGCCTCCAGTACGCGGTCCAATTCGCGATCAACTCCGCGGTCACGCACCTGGAGGGGACCTCCCGGCTTGCTATTCTTGCGCCTTTTCGACCGAGCTAATATTCGATTGGCCTTCCACACTCCATATTGACTCCAAAATACTCTTTAGCTTCCTTCTAGCTTGGAGTGGCTCCTGCAAAGCATAAAATTCTTAATTAGAGCATTTTGTTATCTTTTAGCATTCAAATATCAATAAAGTACGACTAAATTAGAGTATAAATAGTGTCTAAATTGCATAAATGTAGCCTACTATCACTAAACGAGAGTATATGTCAAGAGTGCCATATGGGAATGCCATTGGTAGCTTGATGTATGCAATGGTTTGCACAAGATCTGATATTTTACATGCTATCGGAGTTGTAAGCAGGTATATGCATGATCCAGGAAAGGAACATTAGCAAGCTGTGAAATGGATTCTACCGTATATTCGTAATACTGTAGATGTTGGATAGATTTTTGAGCAGGAAGATAGTCAGTATCTGGTTGGATATTGTGACTCGGATTATGCGGGTGTTTGGACAAGCGTAGGTCAACTACTGGTTATGTTTTCACTTTTGCAAATGCACCAGTTAGTTGGAAGTCTACTTTGCAGTCAAGTGTTGCTTTGTCTACTACTGAGGCAGAGTACATGGAAATTACGGAGGCTATAAAGGAGGCAATTTGGCTTCAAGGGTTGCTTAGAGAGCTTGGTATTGGTCAAGAAAGCATCGCAGTATTTTGTGATAATCAGATTGCTATCCAATTAGCAAAGAACCAAGTTTATCATGCAAGGACGAAGCACATTGATATTCGATATCACTTTGTACGATATATTATAGAAGAAGGCGGAGTCATGGTGCAGAAAATTTGGACTACAGACAACCATGATGATATGCTAACAAAAGTAGTGACTGCGATCAAGTTTCAACATTGTTTGAACTTGATCAACATTGTTGAACTTTGAAAATTGAAGTTGAAGACACAATCGAAATTTATCAGTGAGTGAAAATTAAAAAAAACGGAATCTTGCCAAGGTGGAGATTTGTTGAATTTGACAAGATTAATGTGAACTAGTGTGAACATTTGAAGCCTCCTTTTAGGAAGAAATTGGTAGATGCATTTTTCATGCATTTACGTTGCATGATCACACTTAATATGATGTCATGCATAACATTATTAAGGCCATTTTCCTTCTATAAATAGCAAGAGTTTTGTTCATTTGCAAACATCTCTCACTTGCCTTCTTATATCCTAAGGCATTTGAATCTTCTTTCTCACTTGTAGTATTTCACTTGTAGTTTTGGAGTGAAATAAAGTTTGAATTAATTGTGTCCGAGGACTAGGAAAAAATCATATTTTGCCAAACCTTGTTAATTTCTGGTGTTCTTTTTATTATTATCTCATTTACTATTTATTAGCCACCTTTAGATATAGTAGTGATTTAATCACTCTCTATATATTCGGCTTCCGCAACATACAATATATAATATAACAATAAGTTATATTAACACTTTTTATTTCTTATCTCTACAAACACCATCACTTAAGTGAATGGAGGGAATTCAAATATCATCGTCATGCATAAGTAAATAAAAATGATTTAACTAACATATTTTGTCCTTATCAATTATTTATTACTACCAGTATTATTTTTGCAAATTATTATATTGAACTTGTTATGAATAATCACTGTCGAGTACGTCAGCATCGGGTCGTGCATTGCATCGGGTAGACTTTTTAGGGGCCCGGAACCAAAATGTGGTTCTTTTGGACTCAAAGAACCATAATGTGTGGAAAACAAACCCGGTGACCATTTTATAAATAACGCCCTTTTAAAGGGTGCTATACCTTAACGGTCGTTTGTTCAGTTAAGTATAGCGCCCTTTTAAAAGGCGCTATATATATAAAGCCTTTTTGAAAGGCGCTATATATATTATGTGGTCCCATCAATAATTCTTCTGGGCTTAACTGACATAACAATAATTCAACTGGGTATAATGCTCTTGTAAAAGGTGCTATACCTCAAATAATTGTACCCCCCGGACTAGTTTTTGCCTTATTTAGAGAGGTTAAGGATTTTGTAAAAATTCATTCATAAATATTCTCAAGTCTTGTGAAATATTTCTTCGTTAAGTTGAAATATTAACAAATGTCTGGATGCAATGACGTACCAAGGTATTATTGTGGCAAACGTGCGATTTGAAGCCATGTTGGTCAAATAGTAATGTTGGGCGCAGACGCTGGATATGTCAACAACTTGTAAGTTATTGTTTTGAAAAAAAATGTTTATTAATATTTTTTATATATAATGTTAACTAATAGTGTTGTGTTATAATCCCCATTGGTAGGACGAAAATCAATGTAGATTTGAAGAATGGTATGATGAACCCATTAACCAGGAATACTACAAATCATGTTTGCAGTATGTTTGGAATATGACCGTTGAATACGAACTCCAGATCTTTAAAATGTAACGACAAATTGCGGCAATGCAGGAGAAACTAAAAGAGGCGGAAGACGAAAACATAGGTTGAAAGAGAAATTTAAGTGGTTGAAGCAGAGAATAATGGGCGATAGTGACTAAACAAATACATGTATGTGTTGAGTGTCGTATTTTATTTTTATATTTTTCGTGTCATGTATTTTCATTAATTCTACTGAATTTAAATTATGTTAAGTTGTTATGTTTGTGTTTGTGTTGTAGTATTAAAATAGCAAAGAACCCGAGAAATAAAAACATAATGTGCATATAATAAAAACAACAAAAATTATTGTTATTATTTACTGAATGTCATATGTACATAAAATAAACAAAAGTCAATGTGTCCCACATCCTGTATGCTTTAAAGCAGCCGTTGGCCTGAGGCGCATCCCAACCCGCCCGGCTACACTATCAAGATCATCCTCATCACGTCGCCTCTTTATCGGAGGATGCGCTACAGCATGATCGTCAGTAGGGATGGCAGGCTCGGTAGAAAGGGTCGTCGGTCCAGCAGTAACCTACAGAATAATAAGATATTTTAGTATATGAAATATATATTAGTAATGTACGTGTTAAGTCACAAAAATTTAAATTGTCTTACCATGGTCTCGGCGGGCTCCTGAATATAATCATCCGTCTCAGCCATGTTAGTATCGCACAAAGTGGCCTCCGTGACGGGTGAGGATGATGCCTTCAAAACAAAAAGGCTTTAGATATTTATGACTAATCAATGAAATAAAAACAAATATAAATAATAGTAATACAAACAAACTTGCGCTTGTGAAAGTTCCTCAGCATCCCTCGATGATGAGCCATACCTCAGTCGGCGCCCACTATCCACATCTCATGTCGTACGATCATTAGCAACCGTCGATGGCTCTAGAGGACCATGATCCCACTCATGTCGCGTAATGGCCGTGCCCGCGATCAACAATGGAGCTGACGAGATCACCTGCGAAATCCCTGGAGTAAGCTGAAGGCTAAATGACGGCATATCACTAGGAGCAAGGTCTGGCTCATGGTGGTCACCCGGGTGATCAACTCCAACATCCTCAACAGGTGCCTCAACACTCCCTTGCTGGGGACCACCTCCTCGCCGACCCTTACGACCTCATGGGACACCCCTACCTCTCTGGGAACCCCTGCCACGTCGACCACGTTCTGGATCCACTGCTGGCCCACGATGGTACTGCTCTGGCACCACATAATTAGCCTTGCATCCTAAGCGCTCATCATCTCGGGCTCGCCTCAATGTTCGGGAAGCCAGATCTGTAACCTGCCGTCCATACTCGTGCAAAGCGGCTGCTCCCTCGGCAGTATGCTGCTGCATCTGCAGTCCCAACTGGTGGAACAGATGTAGGCCAATAGCCTGCACAACATGCAAAATATAAATTACGGAACGCTAGGTTAATGTTATAATAAGTATACCAAATAACATACCAGTGCCTCGTGCCTCCCGGCGTATGGAACGTACTGACCACCAGCGCGATGAACGGGATTCCCGACGAAAAGTCGGGTAACGCTGCGGTACCAGCCCATATAGTCATGCTCACTATCCATCCGGTCAGGTGGAGGGGGGGAATCGGGTCATGTCGCTGGTCCCAAGTATCGATTTGCGCCTCTAGCCATGCCACATATGTATGGTCCACCCTGGAATGATTATCCCGCTGGTAATGTGTCATATGACAAGCGGGCGGTGGAGGTACAAGCTGCGGTCGACCAAACTGGTGAAGGACTCGCTCGGTGGCATGATGCTCGAAAATATCGATACAAATCAACGGGACGGAAGAGCTCCACATAATTATGCTGGTCGAGCAATAAACAGGCAAACCAGCTGTTAGCTCATCGTTATATGGCCTCCAAACGAACTATTAAGTAATAACAGGAACTGTGAGTATATGCAATACATATAAAGCCAAGCCAAGTAAACTTAAGTATACATTTACCTATGCGCCCTCCAGCAAATCCAACAAATCCCTGCAATAGGGGAGATTATATCGAGCCTCGTACTCCCGTCCATATCCTCGCCTATCAACCCACCTCCTAGCTAAAGGGAGAAACGGAGGTGGTGCATCTGGAGCGAAGGGTGGTAGAGGTGGCTGCAACTGCAGGAACCGCTCCCAGACCCAAACCTAATATACAATGTGGACATAAAATTTAAGGTATATTTTTACTAGGTATGTTATAATAAAGAGAGTATTCGATTATGTTTTCACCTTCAGCAGCGGCAACAATCCGGCAACGTCTCGATGGGTGCCCATGCTCGCCTGACATATCTGCCTGTACAAGTAACCGAGAATAGCAACACCCCAGCTGTAATCATGTAAATCATCTAGCCGCTCAAGATGATGAAGAAATCTCAAGCTGACTAGGTTTCCCGAAGTGTTCGGGAACAAAACCCCTCCAAACATAAGCAACAGCAGCAACCTCGTGTACCAGTTAATATGAAGCTCCGGTATATCATAAGTGATGTCAGCATGTATCGCCTCCAGATGCAGCCGGACGGGCGTCAACTGCAGATGACTAACCCTAATCAATGCAACCTCATCCACTGACTGAAAACTGGTAAGCCGCTGCAACATCTCCAGGTACTGCAAACCCGTATGCTCTCTGATGGCATGCGGCAAAAGAACAGGGTGTCCATCAACCGGAAACCCATACATGACCTCCACGTCTTGAAGTGTGATAGTGGCCTCGCCAATGGGCAAATGGAATGTGTGCGTCTCCGGTCACCACTGCTCTATCAGAGTCGTGATCAACGACCAATCCAGCTGCAGCCGGCCGATCTCAATAATCCTATAAAACTCCGTATCCTGGAGGTGTATGACTATACGGGAATGAAGATGGTGGGCCCAAGGTAGCACCAAGGTATCCTGAATTCTTGTATTCACGATGAGAAAATTTCTCCGATTTATCACTCAGCAGGTTTGTTATTTTATATGTTAGTTTATTATTTTATATGTTAGTTTATTATTGTATATGTTAGTTTTATTATTTTATATGTTAGATTTATTATTTTATATGTTTGTTTGTTACTCACTTATCTTTTACTATAATAAAATTAAATAATTAATTTTCATAACTATACAGGGTTTAATTATTAAATATTCATATAACAATACTTAGTTTGACAAATATTGTTGTTTTCTCATGTTATTTTCTTACGTTTGTTGACTAGAATTGGAGAGAGTTTGTGTTTGAACTATCAGCTTTTTTGACGTATTTTTGAGTATAAGAGATACTTAAATGATTACTTCAATAACTACAAGGATACTACAATAAAGGGCACTATATTTTACTACGCTAAAAGGGTACTACATTACAAATATGAGCATTACATTAGGCCACAAGATACCACTACATGGAACTAAAGTAACAATTTATCTAATTTAGCAAATAAATAATCTAAATCGGATAAAAATAACAAATAAATTTAATCACAAAACAATCACGAAAATACATATACCACAGTAAAAAGTAACTAATTAATATTTTTTTTAACAACTAATAATATTTTCTCTATTTTACTAATTATTTTAGCACACTAATACTATAGTCCGGATAAACAATAACAAATTAGTTAAATCGCAAAACAATCACAAAATAACACAGAGTACATTAAAAATAACTAATATGCATTTTTTATACGAGTTTTAACAAAAATTAAATTGCAATACCTCGATTTAAAGTTTTTGAAAAGTTGAAGATGTGGTGATTTGGAGCGGAAACGAGCAATCCACTCCGAGATAAAGCCTTAGCTAGGACGTGAGACCGAGAATCTATACTTTTTGTGGGACCGATGGGCTCCACTCGAGCTTTTTTCGTCAACAATGGGGGAGGGGTGGACCGCAGGTTTTGTTTTTTAATGGGAGGGATCGTTTTCTGTTATGTGGGGAAAGGAAAAGGGACGACTTTTTATATAGGTATAGCGCTCTTTATTAAGACGTTATAGTATAGCGTCTTAATAAAGGGCGTTATACCAAATATAGCGTCTTTTAAAAGGGTGTTATACTTAACTGGGCAAACGGCCGTTAAGATATAGCGCCCTTTAAAAGAGCGTTATATATAAAATGATCACCAAATTTTTTTTTCGCACATTTTAGTTCTTTGATTCCAAAAGAACCACATTTTGACCGCGGACTCACTTTTTAGCTGCTCTTAATTCCCCTGTTTGAAATACAATTAATATGCTATATATAAATATTATTGGAACGTCAACTCTGTTCCTGTGGGCTATATCTAGAGAGGGAGAGTATTCCATCAAATCAAATATCAGCAGATATCTATAAATTTAATTCTTCAAGCAACTATGGATATATGTTATAGGATCGTAGGTGCGACTACTGAACTTCAATAAGTAAAAATATTTATTATTTAATTACTAAACTTTAAGCTTGAACTTCAACTAAATACCTAAATATTGGTTTCGGCGTGTATTTCAAATAAAATAATGAATTTTTTAGCCACAAATCATTAACATACACAAACTTCTAAACTTTTTTTTCTGTTCCAAGTAAAGTTCATATCCAAACGTAACTACTCGTGTAATTAACTTCTGAAAAAATTATAAATTCAACTTCAGATGCTTCTTTAATATTGGTGATCCAATGCATATTTAATTTCCCAAATGCATCTCAAATATTGTCCAAACACCTTAGATTCTCCTAAATCACATGTTTAGAGTAAATACTCTATCAGATTATATGGGTTGGATACTTTTATTAGTGTGAAGTCTTTTGGAACCGTGCGGGCTGATCTAAAGTGGACACTATCACATCATATTAAAATATTTTTTTCTTATAATATTCGATTCAGACGTGCTTAATAGAAACGACATGAACAATAAAGATTTATGTTCATCCCAAATTGCTTTACATTGAGGTGTTATAAGCTTGCATGTAGGAATCTGTCGACAGAAATTTGTCATATGTGGCCAATGTGGGCTTGTTAAAGAGAACCATGTTGTTCCTTCTGCACAAAATTTCTAGCATGTGAGCCATTCCAATGATATGCCAAAGCAGAAAAACACTATCGCCTGGTATTTAATTTTTCATCAGAATAACAAAAGCTTATTTTTTGTGCATTTAATAAATAAAGAAACAAGAAAAGGGAACACGCATGTGCCATCCATACATGCATGTCAGAGAGAAAAAGAGATAAAAAAGCTAACTTAAATCTGTCATTACTCCTGCAAGATATAAAAGATACAGTAACAAGAAACAAAGCAATGGAAGAAGTGAGAATTGTGTCTTAAATGCACGATATCTACAAGCAGTACATGTTCCACATTAAGAATGGCTTATTGCCAAGATTGCATTGACAACTCCAAAACAGAAAAATAGTGTTAATTGGAAAAATATTAGAGATGGTACACATGTTTACCCTAAAATCGGATAGCAATTGAATTTATACACAGTTTTAAGAATACGTGATATAACTTAATACAAACCGAGAGAACAAATTAGAATTGAAATTAATGAGAAGAAAATAAATGCAAACCACACAAATTGAACAACCTTAGCCTTGAAGGTTGGTCACTCTCTAGTCAAGAAATGCCACAATCGGTGCCGAAACAGAGCAATGAGATAATAATAATTAGAAATGACAGTTTATTGCTTTGAGATGTGTGTTACAATGTGTTTTACAAATAATCATACCCCCCTTTATATAGTAGGGGAGTCTCACTCTTGATACAATTCTATTAAAGGTATAAAATCACATAATTTACTAATTAATCGGCCTCTCCTTGATACGTGCCGAGATTTTTGCCATGATATCTAACCAATTGCGGATATTTTGGCCTTCTATTATTTGGCTCGACAAAGTTTCCTCGATTTTGTTCGGTCCCGGAGTCACGAGCTCAATGATTTAACTTCGTGCCTTGGTTCGATATAACCCGAGGTCGAGCTTCGACCTCTCACGTTTCTGTCTCGGCTGGTCATACAATAGACGAGCTCGGTTTCGACCGTATACAAATAGTCCCCACATTTTTCAGAGATAAAATGACAAGAAACGATATGAACTTCCGAGCCTCGCTTCGATAACTCATGACGTAAGCAACAAAAGGTAACTGAAACGTCCTGTTAGTCCAGTCTCCAAGGCATTAAATGTGTGTTAGTTATTGGTCGGCCACTACGGGTTTTGAACCGTCATTTACAAACTATAAATACTTCATCCTTCCATCCATTAGAACTTTTACATTCAAACGTTTATTCTTGTGATTTTAAGAAAAATTTCATCACCATCATCCTCTGGTTTTCTGGTTTAAGTTTAAAACTTCTTCCTTTATAGTTTTCTGACAATTTTCATAAACTATCCGCCAATTACACCCTCTCTTTCATCAAAACCATCTCTTCATCACCCTTCCTCAGAAGCAATGGCAAAGACTTCTAAATCTGTTCCTCAAAAGGAAACTCCCTCTCCCTTGAGACCATCTGAAGAAGAAAAGGCTCCGTCGACTATTGACGAGGAAAAGACACTAGAACCCTCCTCAACTGTGTTCCTTCCTACGGGATGCCCAACCAGGGCCGACTTCAAGAAGAAAACCCTTTTCGTACCGGGTTGATGCGAGCCAGTATCGAGGTATATATGTTCCATCACTGACGATCTCCTTCCTAAAGTCAAGAAATATTGTAATTGGGCCGGTACACACGTGATGGTGCCTACACCCGATGAGTCAATCACTACCCACGCGGAGAGTTTTCTAAGTGTTTATACTTATCCCTTCATGTTGGGCCCTCTAGACCCAGTTATCGTAGCCTTTTGCGAAAGCTACGAAGTGACGCTTGGGAAGATTCATCCTTCATTTTGGAGGATTGTTATTCTGGTTCGTTTTTTTGTGAGCAAGCTCGACAAGTGCCCCTTTACCATCGACCATCTCATACGTCTGTACAATCCCCAACTCTACCGATGGGGATTGATAAAGCTTGACCATCGAGTTACTAAGGCCACATTATCGAGCATAGATGAGGACCGAGGTTGGTTGGGCCGGTTCATTCGAGTGAAGACCTCAGATCTAATCCTGGCCGAGAAAATGCCGTTTTTCGAGAAATGGAACATGAAACGTAAGTATAACTTCACTTTTAAGATTTTGCTTATTGTTTTTCCCTTTCCTCACACTTCATCGATGCTTCGTGGTGCAGCTGTCGCTCGGATGCCGGATGTAGTTCCTTGACTCAAGGAGTGGGTCCAGGGCATCGTATCTCAGAAGCCGTATTCCAAGCGTGCATGGCGCGGACTTTTAAAGGGCTAGTGGGAGACCCATTCTCACGGTAAGATTATTTCCTATTACTAACATCTCTTGGGTTTCTTTCCAAGCTAACTCATCTCCTTTTCTTTGTAGGCCTTGGGAAGGATGTTGCAATGAGGCCCTCACCCGCAGATGAAATCGTCCTCCCCTAATATCCTACTCCGAAGTAGGATAAAGAGAAGAAAAGAAAAGGGACTCCGAGTTCCCCAAACTTGGAGAAGCAAAAATCGAAAAAGTCAGGCGCGCAAACTGGTGGATGAGTCTGAGGAAGAAGAAGATTCCGAACTGGTGGCTCGGGTGCGAGTCCATACCATATTTCCCCAAGCCAGGGAGGCTGTTGAGAAGGCGGTGACTGGGGTCCCTGAATCGGAGAAGGACGAGGATACCATGCCTCAAGCTAGGGAGGTAGAAGAGGAACCCGGGGCAGATATTCCTCAAGTAGGGGAGAGTTCCCCAAAAGATGCTCTTGGGGCGATTGATCTCACCGGGTCTCCTTTACTCTCCGATTCCATGATCAATGAGGCCAGTATGCTAAAGGATCGTTTGCACGAGGGGACTCAGGAGGCGGCATATCTCAATAACTTCTTCAATGGTTTAGAATCCACCGCCTCGGAGGATGTTACCGGGTTTGGTGATTTACCGGTGCCAAAGAAAGCACCGTCTTCGGGAGCCAGCGGGACTTCTTCGAGCCCGAGGTTAGTAGGTTGGTTCCTGGCTCCGAGTGCTGATCCTTACCGAAAATTGTCAATAGTTATCTTTGTCTCAGAGGATTACCGGATTCTTTCCGCCCCCGTGGGGGTCGCTAGATATCTTTGCTGCTTGATGACCGAAGAGGACCAAGCCAAGATGGAAGAGGTGGAAGCATCCTGCCTGTTCAATGAAGCTCAACAGGTGTTGAATCGGGTAACTTCGTGTGCATCTTTACTAAGTACTTAGATTTTAAGTTACAAATAATCGTAACACTTTTCTTTATGCTCGCAGGCCTCGGTACTTCACCATGAAACTTTCCTCCGATATTGGAAAGAGCTATCCCAACACGAGGTCGAGGTTCGGGAGCTGACTAAGAAGAGGGAAACCTACATTTCTCAGCGGCAAACTCCAGGCCGAGCTAGAAGTGGCTCAGAAGGAACATGTCGATCTGGTCGAGCAAGTAAGATGAGTATTTGAACTTAGTGATGATGATTCAGACACAATGGCTAACGACCCGAACCCGCAGGTTCAGAAGAGACTTGACCAGATCGAGCAACTCCAGGTGGATGTGGACACGGTGAAGGTTGAGGCCGAGGAATAGAAGAAAAATATGGATTGCCTGGCTTCGGAAAAGGAGACCGCCCGAGAATAATTAGCTTCGACTGAGGTCCAGCTCCGGGATACAAAATAAAAAACCTTGGTGCAGGCCAAGAAGATCGAGGATCTCCAGTCTCAACTGAGCTTGGCGGTCTCTGGCCAAGGAACTTGAGGTGGCCAAATCATAGGTTGTTGCGGTTAAGGCCGAGGCTAATGAGCGGGTGGACCAGTATAAGGTCAATGCTGAGGGGGCTCAGGTCCAAGCGAAAAACTTGGTGGAGCACATGAGGTGGCAATCCCGAAGGGAGGCCCTGGAAGGAGTTCAAGCTCAGGGCTTCGACCTGCTGACTAAGATCAAGAATGACAAGGTATCCGAGGCCAAGGCCAGGAAGCTAGCTTATCCCGAGGAGGAAGATTCTGAGGGATCTGAAGACTCGGATGGGCCTGAAGGCGGTGAAGGCACCTAAGGCGATGACGCGGATCCCGGTGAAGATTAGTCCACTTAGGATCTTTTTAGATGTTTTGTCTTTGCCATTTTGGCTATTGTAAATTTCTGTATCGAGGTCATTTGGCCCTTGTAAGAGAATTTTTGGTAAATATATACAAAGCTTTTTTTCCCTTTCAGCTTTCGGATTTTTCCTTTGTTTTATCATTTGTGTTCGCAAAAGGTCAAAATGTCTTAGCATGAAATAAGTAAGTTATGTTCGAAGGTTCGAACAAACCTTGCCTTTAATGTTAATTTGTGTTAAGGCATTGTAGGGATTCGGTGTTACCAAAATCTCTTTCCTAAAATAGTTTAGATTTGTAGCTTGCTGAAGGTAGCCTTTAGAACCGGTTATGAATTTTTTTTCGAAGGCCTAGTTTTTGTTACGGGTCTCGGACGTCTTCAAGCCATGTTAATATGGTCGTCGCCTTTTAGTTCAGGATCCGCCCATTGGACTTGATTTCCCGAGTTATCCGAGCTTTCCCAAGATAACAGTCCCCGAGCGGGGGTGGTTGTGGCCTTTAAAATTCGGGGGTTGCCTAATAGGTCTTATGCCCCCGAGGTCTAGTAGCTTGGGCCGTCTGAATTTTCGGTCGGCAGTCCCAGAGTGAGAATGATCATTCGAACTCTGGTTATAAGTAGCCCTTGGGCTCGTTGCCTTTAGGGGATCGGAAGTAGGAAATTCTTCAAGGAATGTAAAGAAGAAATTTTAAGACATATTAAAATATGAGATGATTGCAAGAAAGAAACTTCTCTTTATTCTTGTGCATAATAAGGATGTATGTGTAGATGCTTTTCGTCAGGGTTCGAGCTGTCTACGTGGGCACGGTTTATTTGACCGTTTGGCCCTTACATTGAATCCTACCGATCGAGACCCTTCAATCCTGAAATCTCTTTTCATGCTAAAGTTGATATCGTAGAGTAATGCTCCCCAGTGTTCGAGGTTGATCTAAGTGAGGCCTCAAATACTGTTTTATTGCTTTTACCGGTTCGTTGTCTGCCTTCAATTCTAAGTTAGCACGATTTACTTGTTCCCTCGTTAGAAACCTTGCCGAAAAACCCATTTGAGAAAAAACCGATTCAAGGGAAAAAGTGTGCAACGCATGCTTTCAGACCTAAAATCTCGTACTTTTCCTTGTCGATCACATGCAAGAGTTAGTCCTAAATAAAAGAAAATGAATGGGGTCGTACCTTAGTAGTAATATCATTTTAGGTGAGTTAAATTCCAATTGCTCGATAGTTGATCACCGTCCGTCGTCCCGAGCTTGTATGATCCTTTTCTAGTGATTTCGATGATATGATACGGCCCTTCCCAGTTCGGCCCCAATTCTCCCTCGTTTGGGTTTTGGGTGTTCAACGTAACCTTCCTTAGCACTAAGTCCCCGACGTTGAAGTACTGAAGGTTGGCCCTTCTGTTGTAATATCTTTCGATCTGCTGCTATTAAGCAGCCAGCCGAACAAGGGTGGCCTCACGCTTTTCATCCAATAGCTCATGGCTTGTATTCATGGCCTCGTCATTTGATTCCTTTATTGCATTTAAAAATTTGATGCTTGGCTTTCCTACCTCAACCGGTATCAAAGCTTCAGCTCCATAAACCAATGCGAAAGGAGTGGCTCTGGTACTAGATTTCGAGGCCGTACGATATGCCCAAAGAACTTCGGGCAAGAGTTCCTTCAATTTTCCTTTGGCGTCGGTCAACCTTTTTTTAAGTTTCTGGAGTATGGTTTTGTTTGTTGATTCGGATTGTCTGTTCCCACTAGGGTGATAGGTCGCTGATAGGATCCTTTTGATCTTGTGGTCTTCGAAAAATTTGGTCACTTCGCTACCTACGAAATATTTCACGTTATTGCACACGATCTTGGTCGGCATTCCAAACCGACATATGATATGGTCCCAAATGAAATCGATGACCTCCTTCTCCCTGGCCTTTTAGTATGCCTGGGCCTCCACTCACTTAGAAAAATAGTCAGTCATAAACAAAATAAATTGAGCCTTACTGGGTGCCCATGAAAGGGGGCCGACGATGTCCATTCCCCACTTCATGAACGGCCATGGAGATAAAATTGAATGTATCATCTCACCAGGTTGGTGTATCATCGGAGCGTGTCGTTGGCATCCATCATATTTTTGTACGAACTCTTTCGCATCTTTTTCTATGTCGATCCAGTAGTAACCAGCCTTGATCACCTTCTGAACCAATGATTCGGTGCCCAAATGATTTCCACAGGTGCCCTCGTAAATTTTCCTCAGAACGTAATCGGTATCTCCTGGACCTAGACAAATTTCCAGCGGGCCATCAAAAATTCTTCTGAATAAAGTTCCATCCCCATACAAACAAAATTGGGTTGCCTTTGTACGGAGGGCCCTTGATTCTTTTGAATCCGATGAAACTTTTCTGGTCTTCAGGTATTCTACGTATTTGTTTCTCCAATACCAAGACAGACTTGTAGAATTTATCTCGTCATGCCCCTCTTCTACCACCAATCTTATGAGTTGCACCACTGCTCCCAAATTAAGCTCGTTGTCTTCAACCGATGATCCTAAGTTAGCAAGGGCATCGGCCTCACTGTTTTGATCTAGGGACACGTGTTATAAAGTCCACTCCTTGAACCGATGTAATATTATCTATAACTTATCCAGGTATCTTTGCATTCATTCTTCTCTGACCTCGAATGTTCCATTAACTTGGTTTACCACGAGGAGGGAGTCGCACTTGGCTTCTATCACCTCAGCCCCCAAGCTTTTGGATAGTTCGAGACCTACAATCATGGCCTCATATTCGGCCTCATTGTTAGTCAATTTTACAGTCCTAATAGATTGTCTAACTGCATTGCCTGTTGGTGGCTTTAAAATGATGACGAGTCCGGACCTTTTTTACGTTTGAGGCACCGTCCGTAAAGAGGGTCCAGATTCCTGAGGACGTCCACGAGTTTACCAACAACTCTCGTTCCACCTCGGGTATTAGGGCTGGCGTAAAGTCGGCCACGAACTGCCAAAATTTGAGATTTGATGGTTGTTCGGGGTCGATACTCAATATCGTACCCACTGATTTCAACGACCCACTTGGCCAATCGTCCTGAGAGTTTGGGTTTGTGCATAATATTTCGTAATGGGTAAGTTGTTACAACACATATGGGGTGACACTGAAAATAAGGTTTTAGTTTTCTAGAGGCGCTTAGTAAAGCTAGCGCCAGGTTTTCTAGGTGAGGGTACTTAGTCTCAGCCTCTCCTAGGGTCCTTCTAACATAATAAATTGGAAATTGCGTACCTTGTTCTTTCCGAACTAGGACTCCACTTACCGCTATTTTTGATACTGCCAAATACAAGTATAGTTGTTCGTCTACCTTCGGCGTGTGAAGCAGCGGCGGGCTCGATAAATATCGCTTAAGTTCTTCTAAGGCATGGTGACATTCCGGGGTCCCTGTGAAATTGTTTTTATTCTTTAGTAATGAGAAAAATCGGTGACTCTTATTGGAGGACCTCGAGATGAATCGCATCAGGGCGGCAATGCGCCCGGTTAGCCTTTGCATGGCCTTCACGTTGTCTACTACTGTGATATCTTTGATAGCTTTGATCATGTCGAGGTTGATCTCGATTCCTCGATTGGATACCATGAACCCAAGAAATTTACCTGAACCGACTTCGAACGCACATTTTTCCTGATTCAGCTTCATGTTGTACTTCTTCAATATACTAAAAGTTTCCTGAAAATGCTTTAAATGGTCCTCTGCTCGCAGGAACTTTACTAGCATATCGTCAATGTAAACTTCCATGGATTTCATTATTTGTTCTTCGAACATCCAGTTTACTAGGCGTTGGTAAGTGGAACCGGCATTTTTTAATCCAAATGGCATTACGTTATAGCAGTATGTGCCATACTTAGTGATGAAGGAGGTCTTTTCCTGATCATCCGGGATCATTCGTATTTAATTATACCCGGAGTAGGCATCGAGAAAACTGAGGATCTCGTGGCCATCAGTGGCATCAATCATGCGATCGATGTTAGGAAAAGGGAAATGGTCCTTAGCACATGCCTTATTTAAATCTTTATAAACCACACACATTCTTAGTTTGTTCCCCTTTGTAGGGACTACTACTATATTTGATAACCAATATGGGTATTTAACCTCCCAAATAGATCATATTTAAAGGATTTTAGATACCTTGTCCTTGATGAAAGCATGTTTGACCTCAGACTGGGTCCTCCTTTCCTCTTTGACCGGATGGAATTTTGGGTCCAGGATTAGCTTGAAGGTGGTTACCTCCGGGGGGATCCCTGTCATGTCAAGATAGGACCACGCAAAACAATCCATGTTAGTTATAAGAAATTGAATGAGTTTTTTCCTCAGCTCGGGGTTTAGCCCCGTGCCTAGGTATACCTTTCGATCATGAAGATGTTCGATCAGTACGACCTGCTCCAGCTCTTCGACCGTTGATTTTGTAGTATCGGAATCATCGGGGATTATAAAGGATCGGGGGACCCCGTAATTGTCCTCTTCGTCAGTCCCCTGCTTATCTGCTTGGGTCGAGGCTCGCATCGGTGATTGCTATTTGGCTCTTGTTTTGCTTCCGACCATGGATCCTTTGATGTTGCAAGTGTTGATATCGGAATTACTTCATCAATTGCAAACATATCCTTTGCGGCCGATTGTTCTCTGTAAATCGTCTTGATCCCTTCTGGCATTGGGAATTTTAACATCGGGTGAAGGGTCGAAGGCACTGACCTCATGTTATGGATCCATGGCCTCCCGAACAGGGCGTTATATCTCATGTCACCCTCGATCACATAAACTTGGCAACCTGGATGGTACCGGGGAAATTGAATGGTAATGTTATTTCCCCTTTAGTGGTTTTACATGCCATGTTGAATCCATTCAGGACTCGGACTGCGGGTACAATTTGGTCTTGTAGACCAAGCTGTTCCATGAGTTTTGATCAAATAATGTTGGCCGAACTACCTGGATCAATTAACACACGTTTAACCCGAATTTTATTCACCAGTACAGAAATTACCAGTGCATAATTGTGGGGATGTACGATCCCTTCGGCGTCCTCATCGTTGAAAAATAATGTTCCTTCCGCTACGTAGTCTCGAGTTCATTTTTCCCTAGTGATGGATACTTTGGTGCGTTTCAACATCGGCCCATTTGGGATATCAACCCCGTCGATGATCATGTTGATGACGTGCTGAGGTTCTTCTTGTTTTGCTTGTTTGTTAGAATCCTTGTTTCTGAAGTGATTCTTGGCTCGGTCACTCAAGAATTCTCGAAGGTGCCCCTTGTTGAATAGACGAGCTACTTCCTCTCTCAGCTGTAGACAATCTACGGTTATGTGACCGTGAGTGCCATGATATTTGCACATCTGGTTAGGATCCCTTTGGTTTGGATCGGTCTGTAGAGGTCGAGGCCATTCGGTATCTTTGATGCGCCCGATAGCTGATACGATGGCGGCAGCATCGACATTAAAGTTATATTCCGATAGCCTTGGTGCGTCTTTGGGCTCGATGGGTCTGACAAAGCCATTTTTGGTCATAAGTCACATGTTGTTCTGACCTCGGTCATTTCTCCTTTCATTTCTCATGGAGTTACGCCCGGACCCATTGCCTCCCAGATCCCTATTATATGGCTGATACCAATCTTTATTCATCATCGGTTCACAATCAATATCTCTTTTGCTTCTTTCGGCGGGTCTGATAGGATAGACGGACCCGGAAGGAACCCCGAGTTGATCGTCTTCGACCCTGATTTTTGATTAGTACCGATTATGCACATCGGCCCAAGTAATAGTCGGATACTCTATTAGATTCTGTTTTAACTGTTGTGAAGCCACCGAGCTTCGAACGTTGAACCCTTGGGTAAAGGATTGAACGGCCCAATCATTAGTGACCGATGGTAGGTCTATTCGTTCCATTTGGAATCGAGATACAAATTCGCATTTCATTGTCCTTCTGCCTTACTTTGAAAAGGTCTGACTTCCTGATTTCGACCTTGATGACTCCGGTGTGTGCCTTTACAAAAGAATCTGCAAGTGTAGCAAAATAGTCAATAAAATTAGGTGGCAAATTGTGATACCATATCATGGCTCCCTTTGACAGAGTCTCTCCGAATTTCTTTAACAAAACAGATTCGATTTCAACAAAATTTGCAACATTTCGAAGATCACTTGTAGACTGATCCCGTCCCCTTCAACATTTTGTGTTTTTTGAGTTGTTGATAGGACTCCACCACAAATGCTACTTTTTGGATCAGTAGGCAAGTTTGCATCGATAGACACATGTGAATTAACATCAATCATATCTACTATCGGAATTCCAGCGGGATCCACATGTGGTATCTCGTTACCGGGTTCTAAGTTATTATTTTCATCTTGATGACCGGACTCGTTGTTAACGTGCAGAGGTACTGATCGAGAATTTGACATTTTTGTGTTTTAGCCTAGAATCAAAGACACTTCAAAGAGTAAGTGTAAAGCAGTGTGTGTTATCGAGATTTGTATCAAATAATCACTATTATTCTCATCCTCGTGGTGGGCGCCAAATTGTTTACCCTAAAATTGGATAACAATTGAATTTATGCGCGATTTTAAGGATACGTGATATAACTTGATACAACTGAGAGAACAAATTAATATTGAAATTAATAAGAAGAAAATAAATGTAAACCACACAAATTGGACAGTCTTAGCCTTGAAGGTTGGTCACTCTCTAGTCAAGAAATGCCACAATCAGTGCCGGAACAGAGCAATGAGATAATAATAATTAGAAATGACAGTTTATTGCTTTGGGATGCATGTTATAATGTGTTTTACAAATAATCAGACCCCCCTTTATATAGTAGAGAAGTCTCACTCTTGATACAATTCTATTAAAGGTATAAAATCACATAATTTATTAATTAATCGGACTCTCCTTGATAGGTGCCGAGATTTTTGCCGTGATATCTAACCAATTGCGGATATTTTGGCCTTCTGTTATTTGGCTCGACAAAGTTTTCTCGATTTTGTTCGGTACCGGAGTCACGAGCTCAATGATTTAACTTCGCGCCTTGGTTCGATATAACCCGAGGTCGAGTTTCAACCTATCACGTTTCTGTCTCGGCTAGTCATACAATAGACAAGTCCGGTTTCGACCGTATACAACACTAATAGGGGCGGATCAACACTATTGAAGGCCTAAAGCCAAACTAGCATAAGAGGCCTTTAATCGTTTTTTCCAAAAAAAAAAAAAAAGAACTTTCTTATATACTATAATTTATTTAAAATCTAATTTTCTAGCTTTTTGAGATGCAAAATTATGAATAATTATTTTGTTATAAATTTCTTCTAATAATTCCTTTTCAATCGGTAATATAGCTAATCCATTCAATCTTTCTTACGCTATAGTTGATTTTAAGTAAAATTTTATCAATTTTAGTTTTAAAAAGTTTCTTTCAAATTTCTAGTTTGTGATCGAGGGTGGCCAGTGGCAATTGTTATAGGAACTGGTATTATTATTCTATAAACAATATAAGTATTTGAAAAAGAATTAATTTTTTTTTCTGATTGAGTATATCGACTAGAGTACTATCATATCTTCTTTTTTGGGGATTGTATCAATGATTCAACTTTTTTTTCTTAAGTTTTGAATAACCAGATTCATACTTTCTATTTGACATATTTAAATTTTGATAAATATTAAAAGGATAATATATGCATACGTATTGAAATATCAAGAAAAAAAATGTTAGATGAAAACCAATACTAAAAAGTTGGAATAGAAGAACCTAATTCATTAACTTGATGTGAAAATAAATATTTGTTGCTTTCGCAATATACTTCTCGTAGGCTTTAGCTTGATAGATGAAAAATACAGAACAATAGGATCTCTTGGAAGCATAAAGGAAAAATATAATAGTTGTAATGTTTGGTAAGAACTGAGAAACATTAAAAAATGAATATTGTGAAAACCCAAAAAAAAAAAAAGTGGAAAGATTTACATAATATTTAATAAGGAAAAGACAAAACCACTTTGATTCTTTTCATAAATTTTGCATTTACATGTAAGGGGCCCAATTTTAAGGAACATAGATATTTTTTCTTTTTGGTTTTTACCAAGATATGTAAACATAGAAAATAATTAATTAAAAATAATTATAGGATAAAAAGTGGGGGCACTAAAGTTGGGAGCCTAAAGCTTGGGCTTTAGTGGCTTTATCCAAAAGCAGGCCCTGTACACTCAGAAGAAAATTTAATCAAAAGATAAGATCACAACAGTTAACATGAAAGGTATGATAAAATTGTATGTCAAAATTTAGTCAGCTATAGAGTCAGATTTACGGGAGGTAATCATGAGGAACAAGCCCAGAGATACAGGGACAGAGCTATCATAAGACTTGCGGTAGAATGTTAAGAAGTTGGATTTAAATAGAATTGGTAGCAACTAAATTAGGGTAGGATACAACCCTTCATTTTGTAGACACCTTTTCATTAAAAAAAACTACTAGTTAATTTTATTTAAACAAAACTCCAACATGGCTTTTATAGAAACTCAAAAAAGGATTGTTACTTCTTTGTTGCAGAAGCTGCCAACAATACACCAAGCAATGGAGTTTTAAGAATATATATATATATATATATATATGATTTGACAGGCAGAATCCTGAGAAGAGCCGCATCCAAAATGTATGATGTAGACAGTCTAACCTAACACAAGCATTAGTTGCTCTCACGAAAAAAATTTCTTCCTATGATGAAGAAGAAAAATTTTCCAATTTGTCCAAGAAGACAAGGGGTCCAAGCATATACTCGCACGTAACAACTAAGAAATAAGAAGAGCACGATAGAAAAATAATAACACTATAACAGAATAGAACTAATAGTGTACAACGAAAGTTCCCACTAACAGTTAACTTATAATACACGAATACTGTTGATTTCATGCAACTTGTGTAGATTTAAAACATACCGAATTTGAACCCATAATATTTTAATTTTGAATCCAACTCCGGCTAGAAATGTTATTGGAACAATATCTTCGCATAACAAGTTTGAACCACAACTGAAGAATTCGCATAATGTTTGGCACAAAGTATTGGACTACTACATATAGATTAACAAATCTTAACTAAATTAATGAAGCAGCTAGACACCCTTTGTTTACTTTCCACAAGCCAATTAACAATTAGATAAAGGAGAATGATGTGCTCAAATTTATTATTTATTTATTTTGAAAAATTTATGGAAAACTGATAAATTTAGATTACTTAGGTTTGACTAAAATGAGACAAAGATAAACCGAAGGGAAAAAAAGAGAAAAAGATGAGTCATCATTTATGGTCCCAAAGGAAAGGTGAGATTATTAAGACCAAGTGATAACTCACTCGTGAGCTATGATTGTGATATCCAATACTCACCAACCCTTTTAACAAAAATCACTAAGGAATAAAAACTAGTGGGATAGAGCAATGATTGAAACATCCTTTGAAAAGAGGTGTCATACGATGTCGTTTTACAAAAACAAAATACTGTATTTTTGACAAGGTGGGTTGCTCTGATAGTAAGCACCCTCCACTTCCAACCAAGAAGTTGTGAGTTCGAGTCACCCCAAGAGCAAGGTGGGTAGTTCTTGGAGGGAAGGATGCCGAGGGTCATTTGGAAACAGCCTCTCAACCTCAGGGTAGGGGTAAGGTCTGCGTACATACTACCCTCCACATACCCTACTAATGGGATTATACTGGGTTGTTGTTGTTGTTGTTGTATTTTTTAAGGAAAAACATGTACACATATCTCTGTATAAAAAAGTAGGGATAAAAAAATATATGTATGCATTGTTGGGCTTAGTTAGCGAGATAATTAGTATAGCAATGATAAAGAGATGACATGAGACTAGGTTTACTTTCTCTTACAAACCTAGAGACGCACACTGTTTAGAAGATGATAATTGGGGACTTCGAATGTCATAAGTGTTTTAATGATGTGAATGGCACATAATTAATCTCGAAAATTGACCATTGAATCATCGTAATGGGTCATGTCGAGCTTAGTTCGAGTAGTAGATGGTTGGGTATACAAAAAATCTTATACAGTATTAGTAACTGAAAAGATTTAAAAACAACATATAAAGTGTAAAATACTTTTAACAACGTGAGACCTTTTTAGAAAAATAGTATGATATTGGTAAACATCAATTTGGGATAGAAATTTATGCCTTGAACCAACATATAAATTTACTTAAATAAAATTGTGACAATAGACTAACACTGCTAGCTGCTGCTGGCAAAAATTTTAGATTCGCCGTTGGTTTAGGCAAATCAATAAATTTAGAGACAGAAAACCGTGTCCTAAGATTGGTATCACTTATATTCAGTCCCCACTTAAGACTTATCAATTCTTTTTACTAACTGATAAGATCACTCGGTGTAACAGGCAAAGAAACTATTGTCTTTTCCAACTTTAATAAAGTGTTTCTTTTTAGTGAGAAGATCAACTCAGGAAGAATAAACAAAAGGCTATAAATAGTGGCATAGATCATAGCTCAAGGCTGTAGGAAAGAATACAAGAGAATAAGATCAAGTTGCTCTGCATGGGAGTTCTTGAAAAACAGCAAAAATGGGAACCAAGAAAATGATATTAATGCTCCTTTTGGCTTTCTACTTTTCATGTGGTTTATATCTGGCCAAGATTTTGCCTTCTGGTACTTCTTCTTCATCTCTAATCCCTTTAATTTATACCCTTTTTCCTCTTTCATTAAACCTTATTTGCTCAAATTTGCTGTTTCTTCTCTGTTTAACTCAAAACAGTTGAAATGCTGATTTTCATTATTTGACGATCCATGAGCAATCCAATTTTTGTAATTTCCCTTGTTTTAATGAAGGGATATGTGCTTTTACTTGTCATCTAAATCATAGAGTAGGTAAGTTTCCCCAGCCAAATTTTTTCCCCTAAGAGCACTAGTTCCTGCTTTGGAATTCTCCAGAGAAAGCAGCCCAGTGCACTAAGTCCCACTATATGCGGGGTCTAAAGATGGATCGGATTACAAGGGTCTATTGTATGCAATCTTATCTTGCATTTCTGCAAGAGGCTCTTTTCATGGCTTGAACTTGTGACCTCCTGATCAGTTACGTCAAGGCTCCGAATTCTTTGAAGAGTAATCAAGAAAAAAAAATTGGTAGGTGACAATAAGGTGTTGAATTATATTGTTGTGATGTATAGTTTCCTAATATTCCATATATTGCGTATAAAAAACCATATCCTAAACCAATTGTCACTTTCCTTGTGGTGGTGGGGGGGCTAAAGGTAAGGAAGGGAGTTCAATTGAATTCCTTCACTGGAAAATCATATTCTGCAGGTAGAAAAAACATAATCATTTTGCATATATATATTGTTAAATTTACTTAACATAAGAGAAGTTTCTACCTTTAGTAGCAAAGGTAGTTTAAAAATTACTTTAGGTAATAGGTTTGAATCCCAAGTGCGGCATTCTATTCCCTCGCCGCAATGGAGATAGGGGGCTCTTTCTTTCTATTCCTTATTGATGTGCCTCAATTTCTTAGTAGTGTAAATTTTTGCTCAATTTGATGGCATTTGAGGATTTCAATTTTAAACTGATGGTTATCTGCAAATTGTGTATCTGATAATTAATGTGTATTAAAGAATCTTTAATTCACAGATATCTTCTATTTTGCAGATAACAAAGAAGCTGTAGTAGCAGAACAACTTAATAATCATAATGTTGATGAAAAGATAGAAATAGATGTTAACAGCAAATATGGCCATGCTGAAGCTCATTTTGGTGGTAAAGGAGGAAATGGAGGGGAAGAATCTCGATCTCCTTCGAATCAGGGATCGTCGAATGTCATACCAATTTATGCTGCAAACGCGCACCACAATCACCATCGTAGTGCTGCAAACTGCCACAGAAACCACAATGAATATCTAGCCTTCGTCGCTGCAATGTTCTTCGCTTGCATTGTACTTAAAGACCCTGTGTTTATTGCGTAAAAAGAGAGTACAACGAAGTCATTCTGAATCCCTGACTCGTCTTTTTCTAAGCCTTTGACATGTTTGACATTGGGTTAAATCGGTTGTCTGGTTTCGTCCCTTCTCTTGATCTACTTAGGTTACACTGTGTTTTGTTATATATAGGAATAGGTTGAAAACCATGTGATATGTCTAGTGATTATTGTGTACTCTGTTTGTTTCGGTTTTGATTAGCTGTGGATGTATTAGGATGTTAATTTATGTCTTTTGTTTCCACTTTTTCTACTAAACTTCCCCTGTATAACTTGTTGATTGGACAAACTTTATAATTCTGTATTCAGGATTTTATCAGCTTATCTTTCTTCATTTTTCTCCCAAGTCTAGTCATTGAAGGGCTAGAGCGAGGTTTTGACCATTTCGAGGTTAAAGACTAGCTGGAAAAGTGGAATAACTTGTTGAGAACTAGTTTAATAGACCTTAGGAGTTACGAGTTATGATAAGTTTGTGATTTGTAAATGCTTGAATGTATTATAAGTTTGTTCAGACACTATTATTATAGAGAAAAAAAAGTACAAGATAAGCATGAGCTTAATCTGAATAGAAACTACATTCTACGGACCGTTATTTTCCTTTATTTTTGTTCTATTTGGTTAAACCAGGCAATTTAACTTTAGTAGTTAAAAAATAAAGTAAGAATATAATTTAATTATGGTTAAGTAATAAATATGTTTATGCAAGCCATATGTCTAGTATTTATTGGTTTAATATAAATAAATTAGTGTATATGATAAATGCTCTCATTTTACCACAGAGGACATAGATTTTCCAATCACTTCTCGTAGGAATCTTTAAAGTTAAATCATGGAAAACTTCATCAGCATTTGCTATATTTCTAGAATATTAGGAAACCCATATCATAGGCGAAAATCAAGATGCCCCAATTGCCTTTCACCAACTACTATAGACTTAATATGTCAGAGTAGTATATACAAGCCATCCAATTATAGTCCACTGCATTTTTATAAGAAATACACATCAGATTATACCTTTTTCCAAGCTTTCTTTTTATCCTGTTTTGGATTCAAAGACATTATCTATATAAACTAACCTTTCCCTTTTAGGTTTTAAACCTAACTCATAGGCAAGTGCATGTATTTTCTTACTTAGATTAGTACATAGACGTGCCCCATCTGCTACTTTGTTCTAAAAGCATCAATCTTCCCTTTTGTTTTTTATCAAAGTTAGTTATCTTTGTTTAGTTGGAAATGAATACTATAAGAGATGGGAATCAAGAAAATAAATGGTACAAGACTTTCCAGCCACAGATTTGTTTCCTCAAGTAAGGAGAAGTTTAAAGATGTATGCTTTGTTCTTTTTTCTTTTTTTTTTTGACAGGAGCGTTTGGGCCAACTTACGTGCATCTCAACTAATTTCACCTAGTAACTTCGACCTCCCATCAGTACATATATCGAATAATTATGTCCACCAAAACTTAGATAGATGGAAAGAGTATACTTATTTCTAATTCATCAACACACAAGAAATGAGAAAATGCTTGTGAGATTCCTTTCTTGTGGAGGTTGGATATGTAGAATCTTTTTTCTTCTTTTTCAGCAGTCAAAGGTAATGTGCCTTTTAAATTTAATAGCGAGTCAAAGGTAATGTGCCTTTTAAATTTAATAGCGAGTTGTTCAAAGTACCTGCCTATGTTAGGTTCAACAAGTAAGATCCTGAGTGAGTCTGGAACCAAAATAATGAGTTTTTGGACTCAAGACACAAAAATAGGTGGAAGAAAAATTTAGTGACCAAAATACATATAGCGCCCTTTTAAAAGGACGCTATACCTTAACGGTCGTTTGCCCGTTAAAGTATAGCGCCCTTTAAAAGGGCGTTATACGTGAATATGAAAAGACGGATAAGTATAGCGCCGTTTATTAAGGCGTTATACATATTTTGTGGGTCCACCAATAATTATTCAGCGCTTAACTGACATAACAATAATTCAAATGGGTATAGCGACCTTATTTAAGGCGCTATACCTCAAACAATTCGACCCCCCGGATTGGGCATTGCCTTATTTAAATACGTTAAGGATTTTGTAAAAATTCATTCAGAAAAATTCTCAAGTCTTGTTAAATTTTTCTTCGTTAAGTTGTTTTGCATTTTGTCATAATGTCTGAAGAGCGAAAATTTAGGGTTTTATTATATTAGATGAGGGGGTGAGGTTGTGGTGGCGAATAACTCAGTAAGCTACAGTTTATCTCCACAGTGTCATATTAAGTTGCCACTTACAATGGACTATGATAGATTGGTATCGTTATTATGTAAAAAAATGAGTGTGAGCAAACGTTCGTTGAACCTTAAAGTAACCGGAAGATATCTGTATTCTGTCACTCCGCAAGGGGTTGCTTGTTATGCTGAGTTTAATATCGAAGATGATGAAACTCTGAGTCATTTTTTGAGGACTCCGGATGAATACTGGAAATTTTTTTTGATAAAAATGTTGGAAATATACGTCAAGGCTGAAGACGTTCGCAATAATGAGGTTGCGCAAAGCAGAGATATCCCTCAGTCATCGGGTGGTAATTTTGGAGCAGTTTTAGCCGAACAGGTTCCGGCTGAAAGAGTTTGGCCTGATCTAAACTTATCTCCACGGGCGAATGAGGAGCGAGAAAATAATTTATCTCCTACTTTACATGATCCACAATACGAGTGGTAAACTTTAATTTTCCTTTGTGTTACGATGCTTATTTTTGCTGTATTGAATTTGTATTAACACTCATATATTTCACAGTGGGTACCGGCCAGATATGAATTTTACAAGTTATGAACCAACACTCAGTTGGAATATGCATAGTTCTGGTGTGTTGGATCATGGTGGTCCATCCGGGAGTCATCACCAACAGGATGATGTCCATCATGGGATGTCAACACATTACGATTTGTAAGTAAAGTGATATAGCTATATGTAAAGTATTTATCAATTTGAGTAACTCATTATTTTGTTGGTTGTGCAGTGAAAACGAGCAACTTGAACGTCCTGTCCTGACTCAATTGCCCGAAGACGAAATATTTAAACAGGATCTGGCATATGCATAGAGTCAGGAAGAGATCAGTGATTATGACAACAATGCCGATGAGTCCGGAGATGATACACCCTTCCCTGATGAGGGTGATGAGGAGGAGGAAGAGAATGCTGGACCTGATTTAACGAGGGAGCACTTGCTATGTCCCTGGAGTGAGCTGAAGCTGAAGGCTGAATGACGGCATGCTGCTGTGAGAGTGGTCTGGCTCATGGAGGTCACCCGGTTGATCAACTCCAACATCTTCAACAGGTGCCTCAATGCCCCCTCGCTGGGGACCACCTCCTCGCCAACCCCCACGACCTCGTGGGGCACGTCTGCCACGTCGACCATGTTCCGGCCCCACTGGTAGCCCACGATGGTACTGCTCTGGCACCATATACTCAGCCTCGTATCCTAATCGCTCATCATCTCGGGCTCGCCTCAACGTCCGGGAAGCCAGATCGGTAACCTGCCGGCTATACTCATGCAAAGCGGTTGCTCCCTCACCGGTATGCTGTTGCATCTCCAGTCCCAAATGGTGGAAGAGATGTAGGCCAATAGCCTACACAACATGTAAAATATAAATTACGGAACTCTAGGTTAACGTTATAAGTAAGTATACCAAATAACATACCAGGGCCTCGTGCCTCCCAGCGTATGGAATGTACCGGCCGCTAGCGCGATAAATGGGATTCCCAATGAAAAGTCGGGTAAAGCTGCGGTACAAGCCCATATAATCATGCTCAGTCTCCGTCCAGTCAAGTGGAGGGGGCGGAATCATGTCATGTCGTTGGTCCCAAGTATCGATCTGCGCCTCTAGCCATGCCATATATGTCTGGTCCACCCTGAAACGATTATCCCGCTGGTAATGTGTGATATGCCAGGCAGGCGGTGGCGGTACAAGCTGCGGGCGGCCAAACTGGCGAAGTACTTGCTCGGTGGCATGGTGCTCCACAATATCAAGGCACATCAACGGAACGGAAGAGCTCCACATCGTTGTATGACCTCCAAATGAACTATTAAGTAACAACAGAAAACGTGAGTATACACAACACATATAAAGCCAGGCTAAGTAAACTTAGGTATACATTTACATGTGTACCCTCCAGCAAATCCAACAAATCCCTGCACAAGGGAAAATTATGTCGAGCCTCGTACTCTCGTCCATATCCCCACCTATAAACCCACCTCCTAGCTAGAGGGAGAAACGGAGGTGGTGCACCCGGAGCTAATGGTGGTAGAGGTGGTTGTAACTGCAGGAAGGCCCAAACCTAACATACAAAGTGGACGTAAAATTTAAGGTATATTTTTACTGGGTAGGTTATAATGAATAGAATATTCAAATATGTTTTCACCTGTAGCAGCGAAAAAAATTCAGCAACGTCACGCTGGGTGCCCATGCTCGCCTGGCACATCTGCTTGTACAAGTAGCCAAGAACAGCAGCACCCCAGCTGTACTGGGGTAAATCATCTAGCCGCTCAAAATGATGAAGAAATCTCAAGCTGACTAGGTTCCCCAAAGTGTTCGGGAACAAAACCCCTCCAAACGTAAGGAGTAGCAGCAACCTTGTGTACCGGTGAATATAAAGCTCCGGTGTATCGTCTGTGATGTCAGGGTGCAATGCCTCCAAATATTGTCGGACAGTCATCAACTGCTGACGACTGGCCCCAACCAGTGCAGTCTCCTCCGGTGGTTGTAAACCAGTGAGCCGATGTAGCATGTCCAAGTACTGCAAACTTGTCTGCTCTCTCATCGCATGCGGCAGAGCAACACGGTGTCCATTAACGGGCAGCCCATACATGACCTCCATGTCGTGCAGCGTGATGGTGGCCTCGCCAATGGGCAAATGGAATGTGTGCATCTCCGGTCGCCATCGCTCTATCAGGGCCGTGATCAACGACTAATCGAGCTGCAGCCGGCTGATCTCCACAATCCTATAAAAGCCCGTATCCTAGAGGCGTTTGACTATACAGGGATGGAGAGCGTGATCCCTAAGAAAGCTCCACATATCGTCTACTCTCCTGGCGCGGAAAGTCCGGGCTAGTAACTGTCCCTCCCATATGTGGGACTACTTATGATCGCCATGTAACAACAGTAGCTCCAGGCTGGAAGGTCCAGGATGCAAGGCGGAACCTCCATGTCGTCTACTGTAAATTAAACAAGATTAATTATATTATTTTATTTTAATATGTTAGTTTTATTATTTTACATGTTATTTTTATTATTTTATATGTTTGTTTGTAAATTAAATAATTAATTTTTATAATTATACAAGATTTAATTATTAAATATTCACATGTGGGTTTCGGGCTCGATATTTGAGGCCCAATAGCACCAAGATATCCTGAATTCTTGTGTTCATGATGAAAAAAAAAAATCGATTTATCACTCAACATGTCTATTATTTTAAATGTTAGTTTATTATTTATATGTTAGTAGTTTTATTAATTTATATGTTAGTTTTATTATTATATATTTTTGTTTACGACTCACTTATTTTTGACTATAATAAAATTAAATAATTTATTTTCATAATTATACAAGATTTAATTATTAAATATTCACATATGGGTTTTAGGCTCGATATTTGAGGCCCAGTAGCACCAAGATATCCTGAATTCTTGTGTTCATGATGAGAAAAGTTTCTCGATTTATCACTCAACATGTCTGTTATTTTAAATGTTAGTTTATTATTTATATGTTAGTAGCTTTATTAATTTATATGTTAGTTTTATTATTATATATTTTTGTTTATGGCTCACTTATTTTTTACTATAACAAAATTAAATAATTTATTTTTATAATTATACAAGATTTAATTATTAAATATTCACATATGGGTTCCGGGCTCAATATTTGAGGTCTAGTAGCACCAAGATATCCTGAATTTTTGTTGTTTTCTCATGTTATTTTTTTGCGATCATTGACTAGAATTGGACAGAGTTTGTGTTTGAACTATCAGCTATTTTGACGTATTTTTGGGTATAATAGATACTTAAATGATTAATTTCAATAACTACAAGGATACTATGCTAAAAGGCACTATATTTTACTACGTTAAAAGGTCACTAAATTACAAACATAAGCACTACATTAGACCACAAGATACCACTAGAGGAAACTAAAGTAATAATTTATCTATTTTACTAGTCTTTAAGCAAATAAATAATCTAAATCAGATAAAAACAACAAATAAATTTAATCACAAAACATTCAGGAAAATACATATACCACAGTAAAAAGTAATTTATTAACATTTGTTTTAACAACTAATAATAATTTCTCTATTTTTACTAATTTTTTTAGCACACTAATATCATAGTCCGGATAAAAATAATAAAATAGTTAAATCGCAAAACAATCACAAAATAACATAGAACACATTAAAAACAACTAATATGCATTTTTTATACGGTTGCGCTTAATTTGAATGCAAACTACTCCCACCGGTCCACTTTTTAATTAATTTTTTGGTTTTTTTCACATATTTTAAAGGATCCATCTTTTGACATTAGTTAATAATAAAATTGACCATATTAACCTTAATTTGTTCATTGAAAATATAACAAATACTCCTAGGTTCTTTACTCCACGGGCAACTTTGAAACAAAGAAGTAAATTCTTTTTTGATATCTGAAAAAATCAAATATTGTGGACCACAAAAAAGGCCAAAAAATCATTTAAAGTGGAATGGAGGAAGTACATTTTACCGGACTGTGATTTTCCCTTATTTTTATGGAAAACTACCAGTCATGTCCATTTATAAGTAGCTCATTATAAAAATTGGTCAATTCATAAAATATTACTATTATTAGCCAAATATTACTAATATTAGCCAATTAGCTATTTGTAACAAAAAAATTAATTTTTTACTTTTTTTTGAGTGGGTGTTATTAGAATAGATTGGGTATATATTAAGGAGCTTGAATCTCAATTTTGGAATTATTTGGTGAAGTTTTGAGGTGGTTTGAATTGAAAATTCGAAGTAAAACTGAACATGAAAAAAAATTATATGTGTATCACACTATGTATCATTTGTGTATTACATATGTATCATATTTGTAACAGTTGTGTATCACATGTATATCCATGTATACCTGTGTGTGAGATATATACGTGATACATGTTTGATACATGTGTCGAAGAAGAATTTTTTTTAACTCGATTTAATTACGAATTTTGATACAAAACTAGTCCAAACCACCTCCAATCTTTCTCAAATTTTGTATATTGACTTATCTATATGTTTTCAATGAATTTCAACTATACCCATTGAAAAAAATCCTTTCTTTGCTTAGATTTTTGGAATATGGTATATATATTGTTTTGTATTTCATCACCTTTTTTGCTACCCCATTCATGAAATTTCCTTTCCGTCTTGCATCTAATGTTGTTAACACGCTTAAAAATATGGAAGGAGATTTTTGCATGTGATTCTTTGAGAAAAATAACTTTATTTATTTGATTTTTCAATTTTTATATATGCTTGGCTAGTTTTGGTAAGTCTATGACTAATGGCTAGAGGTTGGTAAGTTGAGACTTACTTGGAACAGTTATGTAAGTATTTCTATTTTTATTCTATTTAGCTAAACCAAGCAATTTAACTTTAATAGTTAAGTAATAAATATATTTATGCAAGGCGCATGTCTTGCATTCACTTGTGTGATATAAATACCGAGTGCAGATTAGTGTATAATTCTCTAATTATCATGAATTTTACCACAAAGGGCATAGATTTTCAAATCATTTATCCTAGGATTTGCTATATTTCTAGAATATTAGGAAACCATATCGTAGGTGAAAATCAAGATGCCGCAATTGCCTTTCACCAACTACTATAAATCGTAAAAATTGCATGGGGCGCCCTATTTGGTCGTTCCCATTTAACCTATACTCATATTTTTAAAATTATTTAATCTATACCCTAATTTTGACAACTTCAGATCCTGCGACCTATGCGCTCCTTTCTTCCTCCTCTTCTTTTCCCCTTTTTTTTCTTTTCTCTCTCAATTATGTTATCCTGTAAGTTACACATGTTATCGTTTTTGAAAATTGAACAAAGCAACAAATCAAGAAGAAAGAAAGACTCGCCACTGCCTCTCAAACATTAATACATCCCAACACAAAGTACGTAAATAATAAAACAAGAGTTTATTGTCAAAACTCGAAGAAGCATCAACTGAAGTTTGGGACTGCATGAACAAACTTCAGACATTACCAGGTTAAATTTTGTCTGAAGTTTGCAACTATCATGCCAGAAAAAATTATCTGAAGTTCAAATATAACAAGTTGATTTTGTGTGAAGTTTGCACTGCAAACTGAAGAACTTCAGACTAATTTGTCTGAAGTTTGCACTACAAACTGAAGAACTTCATACTAATTTGTCTGAAGTTTGCACCCAAACACAAAGTACGTAAATAATAAAACAAGAGTTTATTGTCAAAACTCGAAGAAGCATCAACTGAAGTTTGGGACTGCATGAACAAACTTCAGACATTACCAGGTTAAATTTTGTCTGAAGTTTGCAACTATCATGCCAGAAAAAATTATCTGAAGTTCAAATATAACAAGTTGATTTTGTGTGAAGTTTGCACTGCAAACTGAAGAACTTCAGACTAATTTGTCTGAAGTTTGCACTACAAACTGAAGAACTTCATACTAATTTGTCTGAAGTTTGCACCCAAACACAAAGTACGTAAATAATAAAACAAGAGTTTATTGTCAAAACTCGAAGAAGCATCAACTGAAGTTTGGGATTGCAAGGCCAAACTTCAGACATTACCAAGTTAAATTTTGTCTGAAGTTTGCAACTATCATGCCAGGAAAAATTATCTGAAGTTCAAATATAACAAGCTGATTTTGTCTGAAGTTTACACTACAAACTGAAGAACTTCAGACTAATTTGTCTGTAGTTTGCACTACGAACTGAAGTTTTTTTGATTGCTTTTGCAAGTCAGGCCAAACTTCAGACGAAAATATCTGAAGTTTTACTTTGATAAGGTCACACTTCAGGCAAAAAATTCTGAAGTTCAAACTTCAGACATAAATTCTTGCTATTTCAGGCCCCCTATGTCTGATGTTACCCGAAAAGTGGGTACGCTTGTAATTTCTTTTGCAAAGCGGGTATAAGTTAAATTGTGATCCAAAAATTGGGTATAGATGCTAATATGTCACAGAGTAGTATATATAAGCCATCCAACTATAGTCCCATTGCATTGTTTATAAGAAATACACATCAGATTATACCTTTTCTAAGCTTTCTTTTTATCCTGTTCTGGATTCAAAGGTATTACCTATATAAACTAACCTTTCACTTTTAGGTTTTAAACCTAACTCATAGGCAAGTGCATGTATTTTCCTACTTAGATTAGTAGATAGACGTGCCCCATCTGCTACTTTGTTCTAAAAGCATCAATCTTGCCTTTTCTTTTTTATCAAAGTTAGTTATCTTTCTTTAATTGGAATGAATAATATAAGAGACAGGAGTCAAGAAAATAAACGGTACATGACTTTCCAGCCACAGATTTGTTTCTTTAAGTAATGAGAAGTTTAAAGATGTACTTAGTTCCTTTTTGCTTTTTCTTTTTTATAATGACGATGTTCGGACCAACTTACGTGCAACTCGACTAATTCCACCAGATAACTGCTAACTCTTATCAACACAAATAGATACCGAACAACTCTGGCCACCAAAACTTAAACAGATGGAAAGATGTATACTTATTTCTCATTCATCAACACAAAAGAAATAAGAAAATTCCTGTGAGTATGTGAGATTCCTTTCTTCTAGAGGTTGGATATGTAGAATTCTCTATCTTCTTCTTGTTCAGCAGTCAAAGGTAATTTGCCTTTTGAATTTAATAGCGAGTGTTCAAAGTACCTGCCTATGTTAGGTTCAACAAGTAAGATCCTTCTCCCTCCAAATGTTTGATATAGAAGGGAAGTAAAGTGACAGATTGGGAAAAAAAATAGGTAGGCCTTCTGAGCAGTCATTTAGGAGAGGCCAGGATTTCAAGCTTATGGGTTGGGGATTCTAATTCGTTTTAAGTTATTGGGTTCTAAATTAATAATTTATGCATATTTAATG
The DNA here is from genome assembly GCA_000715115.1 of Nicotiana otophora. Lineage (NCBI taxonomy): Eukaryota > Viridiplantae > Streptophyta > Magnoliopsida > Solanales > Solanaceae > Nicotiana > Nicotiana otophora. The sequence continues at coordinate 31,225 of AWOL01S0041542.1, read as the reverse complement.
GATTTTTTAAGACAAATACAAAGTTCAAATCAAAGCTATTGGATTTGGCCGAATCGGCGAACCCGCTCCCGACACTCTAGCTCCGCCCCCGAAGAGAAGTGAAAATTCATCCTTCTTTTTGTCTCACAGTAGCAAGGAAAATAACTTCCGTCAATAAGCGAGGACAGTCATCTTTCCCTTATGATGAAAAATATTTTTCTTAGAATATGTTTTCTAGTAATCAAATACTAGAAAAATAACTTTTTTATTTAAAACATTTTCCTGAAAAACGACTTTCATCATACCAAGCACCCCGTATATTAACATACCAACTTTTACTTAATTCTTCTTTGCTCATACTTCCTAACCAAATATTTTACTTTCCCTGTTGGAACTCCCTCTTCTTTTATTCCTTTCAGCAGAAGAGAATTGATATATGATTTCTCCACAGAACTTATTCTCATCTGATGCATACTTTGATTTAAATGTGTAACGTAACCTTAAGCAGAAAATTCAAACTTGGCATATACTATGTGTCATTTCTTTCCACATCTAAAATTCATGCTCAGAATCAAGTATTTAGCTCCAAAATATCCAGACATATAAATTGTTCGGGGAATAAAGGGCGAAAATTTAAGGACACTTGTGAAGACAAAACATAAAGAAGCTACTTTCAAACGTTTGTGAATCATAAACTTAGACAAATAAGCCCAGAAATGTCTCAAACAACTCATTCTAGCTTTAGATTAAGGGTGCCTAAACGTGAAGAATTCCTCAATGAGGTGGAACTAACCTATTGTATCCGAGTTCTAAAGCTAGAAGCAGGGTATGTGGAAAGCAGATACATCAAACACCAATAATTGGCACATATGAATAGAAGCCTGGCACGAGTTCAGTCGAACACAAAACTTTGCTCAAACAGTACATTTGTGTTAAGAAATTCATTAAATATGTACAAATATTAAATTTAGAACCCAGTTATAAGCACTTGTAGTCATCGTTCTAAAATCAAGAACTAAGTTAAAATCATGGCTCCGCCTAGGTATGAAATAACATATAATTTAAGTGATCCTGAGTAAGAAAAGTGGCAAAAGTATGAAACCCCAGGTCAATCAAGATATATATAGACCTCCACTCATACACTAAGATATTTGGTAAGAATGGCCAATGCTTAATGCTTTTTCAACCTGATTGATCTGGGTGTCTAAGAACTATAGGAGTACTTGTCAACTCATTCCTAGGACAACGCCATTAGATATGTATAAAGATCATCTAGTACCCTATACTCTGAAAAAGAAAAAAGATACTTCATCCAAACTAATTTTTTGATAATGAGACAGATCTGGGTACGGCGAAAATTCAGTAGCTACATCCTATGATGTAATAAGGAGTTTAACCTATGTGCATATGACAATGAAAAATGGGATGTTCGTAGTTCTTTAAGACGCTATTTGTCTGCAGAAAGCAAAAGATATTCCAGAAGCGGCAAGCTGGAGACGTGGCGAGTACAAAGACTTTGGTAGCCAGAGAGAAAACTATGAATAATCCTATATGATGTTATGACATTCAGAGCTACAAATCTGGCCAACACTTTTTCAATCAGCTAGCAGGTACGTATAACAAACTAATCTAATCACCATCCGGGAAGGATGTCGAAGGAACCAATTTCACTGTTCTAGTTTATATCAGATGAATAAGGTTTGAAGCAACAATTCATCCTATCAGTAAATATCAATTGTGTCCTTCAAAACTGTGAGAGGAGTTCAAGCTTACGAGCTTGGAAGAATTTGCAACGGCCTTTCCCACTTGACTCGATATCTTCACTTTTCCTCTTTACACCTGTGAAACCAATATCAGTTAGCTTCACCTGCCGCTTACTAGCTCTTCCGTTGGATTCATCTTCATCAATAGCATCAGACTCCCTATGGAAACCACATAAAAAGGATCCACATTAAACAATAATAGCTCACTCGTTTCCTAGTTCCAACTCTCTATTAAAAGCCGTAGAGGAAACCTATCAGAAGAATAGCTCAATAGAGGCCAGGATGCTTTTTCTTTCTTTTTAAAGAATGTTTTCTTATCCCGACACATTTCCAATGGCTATAAGCATGAAAAGAATTTGAAGGAAAAAATAGACCAATTGCTATGATTAACCACACAGAGGGATTTGAGGAGAAAGAAAAACAATGAGATGCTAAATAAAGGATCCCTGCATGCTCCAATTGCATATTAAAGTTGAATCATGTGAAATGTTTTATGGGAGTTATAAATGGACTCACCATAGCACTTCAACATTATCCTTGGAGTATGAATTACATGTTCCCCAGCTGAAACGGACCAAAGTTGGGAAACCAAAAACTACGTGTTTGTGATGATCCAGCCAAGCTTTTGTCTCAGGATCTACAGGCAAAAATGGATGCCAAATTTCCCCATCCATTTTGAGTAAGATACTAGAATCTAGCAACATATATTCCCAACTATAACTGAATGGAAATAAAAAAACACCTCCAGGATATCCAGATCCAAAGTTCTTATGCATGTTCTCAGCAGTTTCATCAAGCACCCAATCCCGCAACGCTCGGTCCCTAGTAACCTGAGAGATGGTTCAAAATGACATTAAGAATTGTACATTCAGATTTAGTCTAGCAAAGGGAGATGAATAGAGCGAGACATAGTGGCAGATGTCAAGTCACCTTTGCAACAATACTGGCTCCACTTACGACGGGGTAAAGACTGTCAGCTTTTTTTGCAACAACAAATTTGATTGTTGGAAATATTTCAGAGAGCTTCACTCTGTACTTTTCAGGATCACCAACAGTATCCACATAAACCTGAAATGGATTCATTAGTGCATTGCTTCTGACAGTGTCTAAATAACTTGGGGAGTAAAATATATACTTCATTTGTAAATGTTATTTGTTTCCTTTTTGCTTCTTAGTGAAGTACAGGCATCCAGGAAATCGACCGATGTGTTCTGGAGCAATTTATACCACATATAGTATAATAACAAAAGTAAAGGTGTGATGACCAAAATCAAAGCAGCTATATTCTATTTGGTTAGATATATTGGGTTGTCTGTGGCAGAGAGAGCACGGCATGCACATACCCATAGAGGAGAATGTTGCATTCTGAATAAGTAAATTTGGAAATGTTGAGGTCTGACAAATATATGTGGACAAAAGATGCCATCACCTGTAGGACTCTAGGTTGAGCTTGGAGCTGCTAAGAGCTAGGTAAACTGCAAAGAGTTTAGTCTGGTTGTGTATGTGTCTTAAATTTTAACATAAAAGAGTTTCGTTCCAGCGGTATGTTATGTACATCGCAGCCTCATCTATCAGGTATAGCAAAATGGCTAAAGGTTGAATTTTAGAAGCTGGTACATAAGTTTGTCAATCAAGAAAAAGATAACCTGTAGGTATCCGGAGCTGAAGGAGCCAGATTTATGTAATACATATTTTGGTTAGAATAACTTCATGACCATGAACAATGCGAAGCATAGTCAGTCTCAAGCCCAAATAAAGGAGGAGAGTTTGTAGTGAGTAGACGAACAGCATAAAATTAGTCTAATTATGATAAATCCTCTAAATGGGTTATGCATGATTCCTATAGCCGAACTCAACTAGTTTAGGATTGATTGATTTATATTTTGGTTCAAATAGCAAGGATGGTTGAAGTACAGTTCCTCTATCTGACTTATTTCAGTTTTTCTGTCCCCTCTCTTAACAGTCAGAGAACAGGATCTCTATGTACGCTACAACAACAACAACAACAACCCAGCATAATCTCACTAGTGGGGTCTGGGGAGGGTAGTGTGTACGCAGACCTTACCCCTACTCTGGGGTAGAGAGGCTGTTTCCGATAGACCCTCGGCTCCCTCCCTCCAAGAACTCTCCACCTTGCTCTTGGGGTGACTCGAACTCACAACCTCTTGGTTGGAAGTGGAGGGTGCTTACCACTAGAGCAACCCACTCTTGTCAAGATCTCTATGTACGCTAACTAGCGAAAAAGAAACAGGAGCCATAAAACAGAAATTCTCATTCTTCTCATCTTCGTTCCTTATTTTGTTCTCTTACCGGGGATTGGGTGGAGTAAGGAGTGGTACGACACACATTTAACTTTTTATTCAACCATCAACCAAAGCATCAAATAAACTAAACCAGGAAATGAAGTCGGAAGGTTGAATGTAGAGTTAGCTTGTAGTCAGCACCATAATAGTCTCCCAAATACAAGCAGCACAACCAGGGAAAGAAGTTGGAGAGCTGAGTGGTATGTTGTAAACACATCTGATAGAGTAACAGTGAGTAATCAGTTTCCTGATCAGCACCACTGCAGAGTTGGTTGGTTTGGCTCTACCAACATGATTCAAGTTATTCAACTTATCCCTTTCTCTTCTTTTATGTTGTGGTGTTCCATATGACCAACTTGAGTCGGGGTTGTTTGATAGACATCTACTTACCACCAGAAATCACCCTATTATTCTGTTGGATTCCCATCTTTGTTTGTAGATCAAAAGGGATAATTCTTAAGCCCAGAGGCTCAAATAGCATAGCAAATGCACCTGAAGTCCTTCCTTGACTCTAGGGGTGCCAAACGGACGGGTTGGGTCGGATATGGGCGGTCTAAAATAGGTAATGCAAAAAATGGATAAATTATCCGACCTAACCCATATTAAATTCGGATAAAAAATGATTTAAACGACGAATAATATGGATATCTATATTATCCATGACTTCTTGAATATGATCACTTTTGGGAGAATTACTAGTCTCCCATACTTGAGGAAGCTCCAATTTGAGGCTTTACAAATGTAAAAGTTAAACCCATTAGTTATCCTTTAGTTATCCATTTTCTAAGTGGATAATATGGTTCTTATCCATATTTGACCCGTTTTTAAAAAGTTCATTATCCAACCCATTTTTTAATGGATAATATGAGTGGATAACTGTTTTCTTTTAACTATTTTATCACCACTACTTGACTCTCTATAATTTTTAGTATTATTTCCTTACTTCACCACCCCCACCCCCAAACAAGAAGGGGCATATCTTCTTCTGCACCAATTTTCAGTAGAAACTGGGACAAACTAAGTTGGCCGTACACATATTCCACGAAAATGTAAGTTTCCCCTTTTTCTAAAAGAATACACAAGCGAGTGCAGCATAGACAAGTTCAAGGGAGGCAAGTTTATCGAATTCAAAATAAGATAATTTTACCTCAGTTAAAAGAACACCAAGGTCCAGTGCCTTCCTTACAAGGCCAATTGCAGAATTATGTGATATTTCATTAAGATTTATTTTGGTTCTGTCAATAAGTAGAAAGGAAAAAAATGTGAGGAGTTGATAAAATTGGAGTATGATAAACCAAAAGAGAGTTTTGTACAAACTTCTTTAACATCTTGGCTGAGAGATCTCTTGGATCTATCACATCAACCGCCCATCCGATGGATTCATTTGTCTTTAATTCCTCAAATAATTCTTCCCTCTTCTCTTCTTTCAAAGTCTTCGAGTCTGTATTGTTTATCACAAAAAAGAAAAACAAGTTCTTGAGTCTGCATGAACATGAAAGAAATTTGCAGGTAATATAGTTATTTGTTATATGTAGAGAAAACAACATGAAATCTTATGCCAATCATCCAATATTTTCTCTAACATTTTAATCAGGATATATAGCTTCTTTTTGTTACATTCACCCGGCTGAGGATTTGCTGTAAACTTTTAAATGATCATCTTCGCACTTCAAGGAAAGGCAGTCTTATAATTCTATACAAAACGCCTCTATGTGGATTCAGTTATCACAGACTCAATAGGAAGAAAGGAAAGGAAAAGAGAAAGGAACAAATATGAAAAGTGAAATAGTGATTCTCACTTTCTCTGAGTTGAGAGAAAAGAAAACAAATCCCAGAAGTCTCAAGAAGCAATGAGAAAGGTGCAGTTGCTTATATATAACCGAAAAAAATGAGAATGAAGAGATGTCAACGGGAGACCATATTTTAAATAAGTAACCCTTTTAGTGGACAGTTTGATGTGGCAGCTTCTAATACCGTTAATCACTACAAAACCTATAAACATCTAAAACATGAAAACCTAGATAGAATGAAATGGGAGGCTTATTCAATTGAACGCATCGTTATAATTCAATTACACTTGTAAAATTACTACAAATCAAAATGCACATATTGTTTGCACACTCTGAAAAAATGTGTGCCTTTACAGACTGGCACACTCCTAAAACAGCATTGCTTTTGTTACTACAAGTAAATTTAGTGCTGATTCTAATATTCAAGTAAGCTGATTTCTGTTGAAGCGTCCATTTACTAGGTGAATGCTGAACAGTTTTTGCAATAGCTTTTCTCTTTATTGAGCTCAGCATTTCTTTTAAATGTGTTAATAGTTCTTCATTGCACTAAATTGTAATTCAGAAAGAAAGAGACAACATTTTAGAATGATCTTCTTTGGTCATCCAAATAAACAATGAATTTAGCTGACTACTCTTCATATGACATAAAAGATTAGAGAAGCAGAGAGTGAATGTGCAACTTTGCAATACAAAATGGCAATGGCCTTTAGCTTAAAAGTCTTTTCACATAAATGTGACATAGTATACATTGATTATTGTCTTTAAAAAAACTGCAAGCACAGTGCCCATTTCGAAGTACTTCATCATCAAATCAAAATTCAAGAACAAGCAGACCCTCCATCAGCAAGAATGAGTAGACATAAACTTTATAAATCTTTAGAGATACCTTGAATCCAAATCCAACGAAGATCAAAGAGTGAAGGTGGAACAACAACAATTATGCCTCAATCCTAACCAGTTGACATAGACTATATGAATCTTCTACATCCATTCTGCTTTATTTGGACCCGAATTTTCCTATCTAACATTTATATCCTGGCACGGATAATAGAGCATACCTAGGAGATTACATCCTGATATATTCAATATTATAATGAGGATTCGCTATAAATTTGACTAGTTTTGTCAACCTAGCACAGTTATCCCCCTTGATTTGGGGCTTTGGACTGGCAATGTAAGCTCAGCTAGAAAAATGAAACAAAAAAAATAAAAAGAAGTAGAAATCTTAATTAGTAGTAACCTGCAAATTGTAAAGTGGAAAGAGTCTTCTGGTACGAGCGGGCACAGTAGAGGCATCCATACACCATTGGCCCTGTAAATCACACGCAGAAATGCAGATAAAGAGTTAAAACATACGCAAAGTGAAAGGCGTCAACAGCATTCAGTGAAGAGCAAGAGAGGGAATGAATAAAGGAAAATAGAATACCTAAAACAGGACCACGACCAGCTTCGTCAATACCCATGATACAAGGTTTCGATGCCCAAATCGGGAGCTGTCCTAAAGAACCCATTTCGGCTCCAAACACAGTAGCCGCCGCTCTCAGAATCACTGCCCTTAACTTTCTATATCTATTTGCTCGCTTCCCGCCAGAAAGGGGCGGATAGTGGAGACTCCACTCTGGATTTTTCCCCTCTTCAACTAATGGTATTTAAATCAGAAAAGGGTATTTTATCTCAATTTTAAAATTTTACTAATAATTTACATTTACCAACACGGATTGTGGGTCTTGGATTGTAGTTGAACTTTGGGTATGAAGTCCTTTATATTATGGAGTTTTATCCTTTAATATGGATTTTTTAGTGAATATCCAAATTTATCTGACTTAAATGTAGATACCGAACACCGAGTGAGAAACAAAAAAAATTTAATTTAGCCAAGGGTGATTTACAAAAAAAGGATCTTTCTATGCGACTGTTTAGATTTTGATCCCGCTAAAAGAATTATCGGGGAAAAGACGACAATCACCAAGTTTTAAAGGTAATCGTCAAAATTTCTAGCAAAATCTTGGTGATCATCAAAATTTCTCACAAGTTCCTTACCGATCTCTAGAATTTTTCACATTGTGGGTGAAAATTCTGATCGCCATGATTCTTGATGCTTCAAAGCTCTAATGAGCATACTTTTAAATTTTGGCACATGACTATTTTTCTAAAAATATTTCTAATAGGATCAAAATATAAATATTGATTTTAAAAAGATCCATCATAGTAGTTTGTAAAAATAGCACGGGCTAGTCAGTTTTCGGATTGATAATTAAAAAATAACCAGCGTTTGCAAAGTCATTGAAAAATAACCACTATTTTGCTGCAATACGGAAAGTTCCAGCATAATATACAGGGGAATTGGTGCAACTGTGTATGAACTTCCAGCATATTATGCTGAAACTCCACCACACTGAAAGTTCTAGCATAATATACTGGAGATTGGAGCACCTATGTATGAACTTCCAACTCAAGTATATTATACTGGAATTCCAGTATATTATGCTGGAAGTTCACATGTAAGGAATTCGAACTCCAGTATATTATGCTGGATTATATTCCGGATTTTGAAAAGTTTTTTCGTTCGGATTTATATTTACATGAAAAGTGGCTAAAATTCGATTATTTTTTAAACCGTGGCTATTTTTTAATTACCACTTGTAAATCTGGCTATTTTTGAATTTCACCGAAGTAGTTTCTTGTTGGAATTTTTACCTATATAGCCGGTCATATTAATTGTTTACTTTTCTAGCCATATACATATATTATACATTGATTATACATAATTATACATATGCAATATATAAATTATGCATATATTATACTTTCACCGGCTATTTTTAATTTAAGTGCTAGGGTGAGCGGCTATTTGGGTTAATTCTTGTTTCTTGTTTAACCAAACTGATTTGGGCCGCTAAAGACCAATGGGTTATGCATGCCTAAGCAAAAAGTTTCATCAATCGTGCCTTTTTATATTAGTTGTTTCGTAATCTTTTGTTTATCTTTTATTTTTATTTTTATTTTATTTTTTTTTAGGGCAATTGATGGACAATTTAAACGACAGTCTAAAGATCCTTTAGCAAATTGAAAATTTTCTGAGCAAATGTCAGGCCAAAGTCTAATATTTTGGGAAGCAAACTGAAAATTATGTGAACAAACATTAGATTTCAAGTGTTGACATTCTTGGAAAGAGGTAATATGTTTCCACAACTTTTTTAAATAGAAATAAAATCTAAACAATCTATATTATATTAAAAACACGAAAGCCCTTAGCGAAATGTCGTTCGTCTTTTTTACCCTTTTAAAATAGAGTTCACATTAGATAAAATAGTCATTTAATTATTTTTCTATTTAAGAATTTGAAATAACTAATTTTCTTATTATTATATTATTCCTTATTTGAAGGTTTCTAATATTTAAGACTTTAAAGTCAATTAAGTTTTTACCTTTTATAATTTTTTTCCTATTTGAACTATGTAATCTAACTATATTCAGAGGTGGGTTCAGGATTTAAATCTTATGGGTTTAATTTTATGATTTTTAACATTGAACTCATTATATTTTTAAAGTTATGGGTTCATATCTATTATTTTTGTAATTTTAATAAATTTTTACATATAAAATTTTACCATGCGTCGAAAGTTATGGGTTCAGTTGAACCCGCAGCTAGTACGCTACATCCGCCTCTAACTATATTACCTTTCATGCTAATTTTTTTAATATTTGTAACGTTGGAATACATTAAAATATTGTTAACAAATCCCTCTCTAGAACATTCTCAACCTTAATCGGCAAGATTCCCAAAACTTCATCTAATTTACACTAAATATTTGTTTGTACATTTTCGATAGCCAAGCAAATGTTATTTGAAACTTATATGTTAAATCTCATAGCATGATTTCAGAGACACTGAAAAACTAATCATGAAAAATGGAGGAATAGAAATACTGGACAAGATTAATTTGTTCTTACTTATTTTCATATTTTATGTATTTTGAAATTTAATTTAAAAATCATAATAATTATGTTGTGTCACAAAGCTAACGTCATGTCCTAATAATAAGTAATGTAATATTTTTCATTTAGGATTTAAATAATATTAAATTACTAGATGTTAGTTTTATTTCGGGTGTAGATAATACTATTAAATTCCTAAATATTAGGCGTTGCTACATAATTTAAAGAATGAAAGATTTAATAGTCAAAACTTTAGTAAAAATACGTAAATATAATAATAATAAAAATAATTACATAATTTTTTTTATTTAATTTTAAATTTATTTTTATAGGATAATGAAATTAGAAAACTCAAACACTTGAATAAAACAAAATTAGATTATCGTCTACATGCCAAGTGTTTTATTTGTCATAAAGAACATATATGAATATGTTGTAATAATATAATTATTACATAAAGACTACAAGTTTTTAGTGATATATATGATAGTGTGTATAAATGTCTAAATTATATTTTCTGAATATAATGATTGAGTATTGTTTCCATACTAATCATAGGCTAGCTAGATAAAGCCGAATAGTCCAACATGATAAAAGATCAGATAAGATGGAGTCATTTGCCTGTTTTCGTAATTTTCAAGACTTTTAATTAAATAAAAAAGTATTAGAAGTTTTTTTACTTGAACTATGCATGAAATCCCAATATTTAAAACTTTAAATCCATTAAAATTTTATCTTATTGAATTATTTCTTTTAAGTATGATGTAACTATAAAGTTCGTGACAAATATCAATATTAATAGTAAGATTTGTTTTACGACAATAAAAGAAAACTTATATCAATAATATTGTTCGTTAATTAAGTGAAAAATATCTAATTAGTAAACTCAAGTACTGTATCACTAAAATTCTATTAACTGATAACTTTTAATTACCTAATTTGAATTCTGCTTTATAACTAAAAGAATATCTTAAAATATATATATGCAGATAAGATAATTAATTTTAATGCTATTGCAATGATTATATGAATGCATATTAAGTTTACATGAATTCTAAAAGACTTTTAATAATAATAATAATAATAATAATAATAATAAACATTAATTTTCTACCTTAATTTTCTATGACAATATTTTTTTCTTTATAAAATAAAACATAGTTGTATTTGAATATTAACCATCCAATTAAATTCTTTGTATGATAATTAAATCTAGCAATATAAAATATCTTTTTGTTTTTCGTATTTTTCAATTTGAGTTAAGATGAAATTCATTTAGGTACTTGAGCAAATATAATTTATTTTTAAGACCATTAAGGACATATTATTGTTACACGATATTTGGATAAAAATCAACATATATTCTACTATATATATCGAAGTTTTGACAAGGCATTAAGAATTACATAATTTTTACTTATTTATTAAGTTAGCTAAATGGGATTAATATTCATTATTTTCAAGAGCCTGTGGTTTTATAAAAATTTATTCTATAACTCAATCACATAAATTGATATTATTTACATAATTTATTTTTAATTTTATACTCATCAATATGGATACACGCGCAAAATACGTACCCTAATACTAGTTACCTAAAAAGTGGATTATATCAAGATGTAAGCCAAGGCTCAAGTAGCTGAGGCAATATGGACACTAATTGTTTCTTTAGTTAGAAAATCAGCGATTCAAGTTGTTCGTACTCTAATGTACTCGCTTTTGATTTGAGTAATAACTGAGAAGACATTATTTAATTAGTTAATACTATGTTTGCATTTTAGGTATAGTTTAAGGTTTCATCATGCATATTAGGAGAGCGTGAAATATGAGATATAACTTAGTACTTTATTTCGTAACTACTAAATGTTATTATTAGTATTAAAAAAGAAGATTACAAATTACTTTTCACCTCTTTAATAACAAGGGTAAGATTGAAAAAATAAATTAATTTTGTCTTGGTCAGTTATTTTGAAACATATATTTAAAACTAAAACGACACTTATTTTGAAACATATATTTAAAAAATAGCATTTAAGCATATATAATGTTGGAATAATAAAATATTGAGCATAGTAAAAAATTAATTAGAACAATTTGTTCGGAATAATAGTTTTGATATTAACAAAAAAAACTCAAAAAATTATTTACACGATTGAGAATGAAAGAAAATAAAATCTTGAAATATATATTCTTGAAAATTATGCTCAATTATATTATAATTACGACATTATATATGTAGAAAACTAATTTTTTATTTTTTATTTTATAGATAAAATTTATTTGTTTTATAGTTAAGTCCAAAATGTTGATTAAAAGGAGAAAAAAATCATAATATTAAAAAATAAAAAAGAAGAAGATAACAGTTGATAATTTAGAGTGTAAAATAGGTATTTGACAATCAAAAGTTGAAAAAATCTAGTTGATTGACCTTCTGAATGCTATAGTATGTCAAGTGACTTTTCTGTTACAGACGAAAGAAAGATGACTTTACTGGATAATTTCGGATAGTTGAGTGACCATTTAAGTAACAGACTCTTTATTTTGGAAAGTGCTTTTTAAAAAAAAAATACTTTTGGTGAGAATCAATTTGTTTTTGGCTAATTAATTTGAAAAGTACTTTTGAGCAGCAATCAGTATTGGCCCAAACTTTTAAAAATTATTTCTAAGTATATTTTTCTCAAAAGTGCTTTTCAAAAAAGTATTTTGGAAATGAACTACATTTTTCTACTCTCAAAAACTATTGCTTCTACTCAAAAATATTTTTTCCTTCTAAAAAGCTTGGTCAAACACCTTAATTTCGAAAAAAGTACTTTTGGCAATAAAAACAAAAGCAATTTTGACCAAAAAGAAGCTTGACGAACAATGCTATTTTTTTCTGCTCTCAAAAACTGCTTCTGCTTCTACTTAAAAGTATTTTTTTTTATTTTTAAAAGTTTAGCCAAACACCTTTAAAAAAAAATTGGTGGGGTGCGCCATGCCTGAACTGTAGTGCAACGCCTAGGCGACGCGCGAAGGCCCGGGCAACAGGCTACCAGATGTGCCTTCCCCCTTAAAAATTAAGTTAATATTGTGTCAGTCGATACACACGTATCAGGTATTAAACTTTGAAAAAACACTTTTAACCAAAAAAAATTGTCCAAACAAACTAGCAATCAAAGAGGGGCTTTTGCATCTATACCCGGTTTTGGAGTCACAATTGAACCTATACCCACTTTGTAAAAACGTTTACAAGTCTACTCACTTTACGATCAACTTTAGACTTATCGGGTCTGAAGTTAAATAAAATTAATGTGAAGTGAAAAAATTACACTTCAAATGCACTTAAGGCCAAATAGGTCTGAAGTGCAACCAATGGTTTCATGCACTTAAGGCTAATAAGTCTGAAGTAAAAAATTGCACTTCAGATGCACATAAGGTCAAAAAGTCTACAGTGCAACAAACGTTTTCATTCACTTAAGGCCAATAAGTTTGATGTGAAAAATTTGCACTTCAGATGCACTTAAGGCCAAATAGGTCTGAAGTGCAACCAATGGTTTCATGCACTTAAGGCTAATAAGTCTGAAGTAAAAAATTGCACTTCAGATGCACATAAGGTCAAAAAGTCTAAAGTGCAACAAACGTTTTCATTCACTTAAGGCCAATAAGTTTGATGTGAAAAATTTGCACTTCAGATGCACTTAAGGCCAAATAGGTCTGAAGTGTAACGAATGGTTTCATGCACTTAAGGCCAATAAGTCTAAAGTGAAAAACTGCACTTCATATGCACTTAAGGCCAAAAGATCTGAAGTGCAACAAAGATTTTGCTACACTTAAGGCCAATAAGTCTAAAGTGAAAAATTGCACTTCAGATGCACTTAAGGCCAAAAGGTCTGAAGTACAACCAATATTTTATGCACTTAATGCTAAATAGGCCTTAAGTGTGATCACGCCCAACTCTAGTCCTAAAAAGGATAAGCGGTCACTGCAAATATAATCCGGTCTAAAAGTACGGAGTCGAATCCCACAGAGAACTAAGGTTTAACTACAACTGTTTACTATCACTAAGAAGACAAGCTCAAACAATTCCTAAATTATAAATATTAAGATTTTTATGTATAACTAATTAACTAACAAATTAAAGTAGTAAATTAATAAATAAGGATACTAAGGGTTGGAGACAAGATTAGAAAAGTTTAGAGTTATGATTTCCCCAATTGTCGGAATCTTTCCCTCTACGCCTCCTACAATTTCGTCTAAGTTTTCTCTAATGATCATGAGCACTTGACTTATCGTAATTTTCTCTCGAGCAACTACAATAATGTACAAGTCATATTCTCTCAAATTACGCTAGCTCGCACTTTTTCACTGCTCACTATGATTACGTCAAAGCTTCGTTATCTCTAATCCCACTTTTAAACCCGTCGTATTGATCTCTCATATACCTTGGGAGTTACGTTATTCGACAACAACCTAAATATGCACTCTTTCTCAAGTAATACATAATAAATAGGCACAGTCAATTGATGACCATTCAATCAACAACAATAAGCACATAGTTGAATCAATAGGGATATTCAAAGGCAAAATTATATTAAAACATAACAAGAATTCATCCCCAAAAAGGTTCCATCAAACCCTAGATTACAGAGTTTAGCTACTCATAATTATATAAACAATCATAGTCATATTCAAAAGCATTATACTACAGATTAAAGAAGAACGGAGAGAAAAACTCTTGTAATCCGCGCTCCAGAGTGTTCTGTAGCCTTTTGCCTCTCCAATGATGTCTCGCCTCTATAAAAACTAAGTTTAGGGGGTATTTGTAAGGTAGGGTTTGAAGTCTACACGTCCAAAAATAGTGAGGAAATAAAAGTGGCTCGCATAGCATCGTCGGCGCGGGGCATTGTCAGAGGCACCAAATATTACTCTGCGAGGCACTGTCAGATGCACCAATATTTCCCTGCGAGGCACTGTCAGAGGCGCCAATGACAGTGCCCTGGACAAATCCTTGCATTGTCTATGGCCATGACTTTTCATTGCCTTGCACATATTCTTTTATTGCTCCATTTTGTAGCTTTGAGGTACCATTTCATGTAAATTTTCTCTACTTCATGTCCAAATATTCCTACACATAAAATAAAGTCTATTAAGTTCAACTGTCGTACAAATTAGCATCCAAACAACAAGCAAATAGGGTAACTAACGTCAAAATATATGGAATTATAGCACGACATCAATAACCTACACTTAAATGTTGCTCGCCCTTGAGTCAACCAACCAAACACTTCCTCTTCAAGGACCCAACAAGCCACTCATTCAAAGCACTCTACACCTATGACCATAGTTGATAATAACAACTAAGCTCTAGCATATACAGTCAAAATACACTTCCCATACTCATGTCCGATTTCAAAATATCCACCCCAGGAAAAACATTATTATAACAATCCTAGCCTCGAAAACTAACTCAATGTCACAATGCACCCGAGGCTTGAATACTTAATCTAACAGAGAGGTATAATAATGTTACCTATCCTTTGTAAAACCATGTGCCATCACAATAAAACAAAGAGTAAGCAGTCCACACATCCAAATCACATGATCAAATATATTTTAAGGACTCTGTATACGGCCAAAATCGAGTTTTGCCCTACGTATGATTAATCGAGATTGGAACATGATGGATCAAGGTTCATCATTGTAATATCGAGCCATGGTACGAAGAATATGTTGTCGAGCTTGAGACCCAGAGACCGATTAAGATCTAGGTCGGTCAAGATCGAGTTCGAAGACCCAGAGACCGACCAAGATAGACATCGGCCAAGATCGAGATCGTCCAGGATCAAGATCGAGCCAAGAAACAAAAAGCCATTACAACTGCAATTAAGGGGAGAATCTCGGCGGGAATCACGACATGTATCAAGAAGAGCCCGATTAATTAGCCCATCATGAGAGTCCTTACCTATATTTAGAATTGTATCAAGAGTAAGACTCCCCTACTATATAAAGGGGGACTGATCATTTGCAAAGGATACCTCAGACAGTAAAAAGGCAATATAATACTCTTTCTCAAGGTTCTCAATACACTGTTACTTCGCTTATATTTCCTTTGATGTTTCATTTGGTTCGAGGGCCCAAGATACATATCTCATTTGGTTTGCTTTTAATTTTCTTTACAGTCAATTTCAATATCAGTTTGCATATTTTCTCAGTTTATGCCAAGTAAAATCACGTGTCCTTAAAACCACATATAAATTCAATTGTTATCTGCTTTTAGGGTAAACAATTTGGCGCCCACCGTGGGGCTAAGGACAATAGTGATTGCCTGGTGCTAATTTTCATAACACACACCGCTTTACACTTGTTCTTGTAAGCATTTTTTATTCAAGGATCAGCATGTCGAACTCTCAAGCAGTACCCACACACATCGACAACGACCTTGGTTTTCATGGCAAAAACGAGAACGTAGCCGCCCCAAGAAATGAAGTGCTTCCAGTTGACCCCGAGGGAGTACCAGTTGCAGACCCCATCGACGTCAGTTCCCATGTTGCCCTGAATGCAAATATGGGCGTCGACCCCGAAAACAGCGTCCGCATAAACGTTCGATCAGCCGGTCAAAACTCGCAGGGTGGCAAAGAAAGCGGAATCAACCTTCGAATAATATTCGAAATGTTGTAGGCTCAACAAGTTGTAATAGCACAACTTCAAAATCAGAACCATGCACTGAGTAGGGTCGAACCCGAGCCATCACATGAAATTGTTCACAAGGCCGAACCAGCGCTGAGGAGGTCAAATAGGAATGAGTCAGGAACCGACCCCACTATCTTAGAAATGTTCGAGGAGCTAACAAAACAAATTTAATCGGGGGAGAAGAAGATTGAAGCGAATGACAAAAAAGTGGAAACATATAACTCCCGAGTTAATCAAATTCCGGGAGCACCACCGATTTTGAAGGGTTTGGATTCAAAAAAGTTCGTACAAAAGCCCTCCCCCCCGAGCGCAACTCCTAAGACCATTCCAAAAAGATTCTACATGCCAGAAATTCCCAAGTATAATGGAACTACCGACCCCAACGAGCATGTCACTTCTTACACATGCGTAATAAAGGGGAACGACCTAGAGGATGATGAGATTGAGTCCTACTGCTGAAGAATTCAGAGAAACTTTATCAAAGGGGGCGATGATATGGTGCCATAATTTACCACCTAACTCCATTGATTCTTTTTCCATGCTCATAGATTCCTTCGTCAAAGCACACACCGAAGCGATAAAGGTCGAGACTAGAAAGTCGAACCTTTTCAAAGTAAAACAGAAAGACAACGAGATTCTAAGAGAGTTCATATATCGATTCCAAATGGAGCACATGGATCTGCCCCAGTCGCCGATGATTTGGCCGTTCAGGCTTTCACGCAAGGCCTAAACATACGAAGTTCGGTAGCCTCACAACATTTGAAGCAGAACTTGATCGAATATCCAGTTGTAACTTGGGCCGATTTGCATAATCGGTACCAGTCAAAGATTAGGGTCGAGGATGACCAGTTGGAGACTCCTTTCGGGTCCGTTTATCCAAACAGTACCATCGACAGAATTAAAATGGATATTGACCAGGAACCATGGTCAAACAAAGATCGATATCAGCCATACGGTGGAGATCAGAGAAACAACGGGTCTGGACGCAACCCCAATCGAATTGATAGAAGAAATGATCAAGGACAGAGCTCTCGAGGGCTCATGAGTAAAAGAGGTTTCGATAGAAATGTCGAACCCAAAGAAGCACCATGACTATCGGAATACAACTTCAACATTGATGCATCAGCTATTGTATCGCCCATTGGGCGCATCAAAGACACCATGTGGCCCCTACCTCTACAGATTGATCCGACCCAGAGAAATCCTAATCAAATATGCAAATATCATGGGACCCCATTTATCTTATCTGCAAATATCATAGAACAGAAGATTGCAGACATCTGAGGGAGGAGGTAGCCCGTTTGTTCAACGAAGGGCATCTTCGAGAATTCTTAAGCGATCGGGCTAAAAACCATTTCAAGAGCAGAGATTCAAATAGACAGAATGAGCAAGAAGAGCCGCAGCATGTGATCCACATGATTGTTAGAGGGGTCGATATTCCTCAGGGGCCTGTATTCAAACGTACCAAGGTGACGATCACGAGGGAAAAACAGACTCGAGACTACGTACCGAAGGGGACCTTATCTTGCAGTGACGAGGATGCATAGGGGATCTTACAACCCCATAACGATGCACTGGTAACATTTGTCCTTATGAATAAAATTCAAGTTAAATGTGCATTGATTGATCCAGGTAGCTCGGCCAACATTATTCGATCGAGGGTCATAGAACAGCTCGGCCTACAAGATCAAATCGTGCCCGCAACCCGATTACTTAATCGCTTCAACATGGCAAGAGAAACCACTAAGGGTGAAATTACTTTGCCAATGAACGTGGCCGGGATCATCCAAGAAACAAAGTTCCACGTGATCGATGGTGACATGAGGTGCAATGCCCTGCTCGGAAGGCCTTGGATCCATAACATAAGGGTAGTGCCCTCGACCCTTCACCAAGCTCTGAAGTTCCCGATATCGAAGGGAGTCAAAACAGTGTACGGGGAGCAACCCGCCGCCAAGGAAATATTTTCAGTCGATGAAGTGATACCAGTATCGGCACTCTCATCAATGAAGGGATCGAAGGGAAAACAGGAGCCCAAACAGCAACCACAGATATCGGCCTCGACCCAATTGCAGGAGCAAGAGATCGACGAAGATGATAGCTACTGGATCCCTCGATCCTTCGGAGTTCCCGATGACTCTGATGCCACCAAGTTAACGGTCGAAGAGCTGGAACAAATCACACTACCAAGTATCAACCCGAATGAAAGGTATACCTGGGCACGGGGCTAACCCCCGAGCTCAGGAAAAATATTATTCATTTCCTTAATGCTAACATGGATTGCTTTGCCTGGTCCCATCTCGATATGACAGGGATTCCACCAGAAATTACCACTCACAAACTAAGCCTGGACCCTAAAGTTTTCCCGGTAATGCAAAAAAGAAGGCCTCAGTCCGAGCTCAAACATGCCTTCATCAAGGACGAGGTAACCACTTCTCAAAATAGGATCCATTCGGGAAGTAAAGTACCCTGAATGGTTAGCAAACGTAGTAGTAGTCCCTAAGAAGGAAAACAAACTTAGAATGTGTATAGATTATAAAGACCTGAATAAAGCATGCCCCAAGGATTCTTTTCCTTTGCCAAATATCAATCGTGTGATTGATGCCACGGCCGGCCATGACACTCTCAGTTTTCTCGATGCCTACTCCGGGTACAATCAGATACAGATGAACCTGGAGGATCAGGAAAAGACCTCGTTTATCGCTAAGTACGGTACCTACTGTTATAATGTACTAGCAACTTATCAACGTCTAGTAAACCAAATATACGAAGAACAAATAGGAATATGAATGAAAGTTTATATTGATGACATGTTAATTAAGTCCCTGCGAGCAGATGACCATTTAAAGCATTTGCAGAAAACTTTCGATATATTATGGAAGTACAATATGAAGCTCAACCCCGAAAAGTGTGCATTCAGAGTTGGCTCGGGCAAGTTTCTTGGTTTTATGGTGTCCAACCGGGGAATCGAGATCAACCCCGATAAAATCAAAGTTATCGATGATATCACAATAGTGGATAATATAAAGGCCGTGCAGAGACTGACGCGGCGGATAGCCGCCCTAGGACGATTCATTTAGAGATCCTCAAATAGGAGCCACCGATTCTTCTCGTTGTTTAAGAAGAAGAGGAATTTTGCTTAGACTCCGGAATGCAGCAGGCCTTAGAGAACTAAAGCGGTATTTATCGAGCCCGCCGCTGCTTCACATCCCGAAAATGGACGAACAGCTTTACCTATACTTAGCAGTCTTGGAGATAGCGGTAAGTGGAGTCCTGGTCCGAGAAGAACAAGGTACGCAATTCCCTGTCTATTATGTTAGTCGAACCTTGGGTGAAGCCAAAACTAGATATCCACACTTAGAAAAATTAGCACTTGCTTTAATAAGCGCCTCTAGGAAACTAAAACCGTATTTCCAATATCATCCAATATGTTTTATAACAACTTATCCTCTTCGAAATGTTTTGCACAAAATCGAGCTTTTGGGTCGATTGGCCAAATGCGCCATAGAAATCAGCGAGTACGATATTGAATATCGACCCGAACTGCCATCAAGTCTAAAATCTTGACAGACTTCGTGGCTGACTTTACGTCGGCCCTCGTACTCGAGGTTGAAAAATAACTATTGATAAAATCGGGTACATCTTCGGGAGTGTGGACCCTCTTTACGGACGGTGCTTCAAACCCGAAGGGGTCCGGACTAGGCATCGTGCTAAAATCACCCATAGGTAATCTAGTAAGACAGTCTATCAGAACTACAAAATTGACTAACAATGAGGCCGAGTATGAGGCCATGATTGCAGGTTTCGGACTAGTTAAAAGCTTGGGAGCAGAGGTCATACAAGCTAAATGTGATTCCCTCATCGTGGTAAACCAAGTTAATGGGACTTTTGAAGTCCTAGAAGACCAAATACAGAGGTATCTGGATAAACTACAGGTGACTCTACATCGATTTAAGGAATGGACCTTGCAACATGTACCTCGAAAGCAGAACAATGAGCCTGACGCTCTTGCAAACTTAGGTTCGTCGGTCGAGGATAACGAGCTCAACTCGGGGATCGTCGTACAACTCATGAGATCACTAATCAAAGAAGGGCACGCCGAGATAAACTCCACGAGTTTAACCCAGGATTGGAGAAACAAGTACATAGAGTACTTAAAGAACGGGAATCGAATCCAAAGGACTCGAGAACTCTGCGCACAAAGGTAGCACGGTTCACTTTGTCCGAAGACGGAACACTATTTAGAAGGATGTTCGATGGACCGTTGGCAATATGTTTAGGACCAGGAGATACCGACTATATCCTACGAGAAGTTCACGAGGGCACTTGTGGAAATCATTCCGGTGTCGAATCGCATGTCCATAAAGTAATCAGAGCAGGGTACTATTGGACCGATATAGAGAAGGATGCAAGGGAGTTCGTCCGAAAATGCAAAAAATGCCAAAGGCATGCACCCATGATTCATCAACTAGGGGACCTACTCCACTCGGTCCTCTCCCCATGTCCCTTCATGAAATGGGGAATGGACATCGTTGGCCCTCTCCCGTCGACCCCAGGTAAAGTTCAGTTTATTTTATTTATGACTGATTATTTCTCTAAATGGTTTGAAGCACAGACTTTTGAGAAAGTCAGAGAAAAAGAAGTCATAGACTTCATTTGGGACCACATCATATGTCGATTTGGGATGCCCTCCGAGATTGTATATGATAATGGAAAATAATTCATCGCCAGCAAAGTAACTAAATTTCTCGAGGATCACAAGATCAAAAAGATCCTATCAACACCTTATCATCCCAGCGGAAACGGACAAACCGAATAGACCAACAAAATCATCATCCAAAATCTTAAGAATAGATTGACCAACGCCAATAGAAAATGGAGAAAAATACTACCCGAGGTTCTATGGGCATACCGCACAACATCGAAATCCAGTACCGGAGCAACACCGTTCTCGTTAGTTTACGGCGCCGAAGCTCTGATCCCGGTCGAGGTTGGATAACCTAGCATTATGTTTCGATATGCGACAGAGGAGTCAAATAACGAAGCCATGCATACGAACTTAGAATTGTTGGACGAAAGACGCGAAGACGCTCTTGTCCGATTGGCTGCCCAAAAACAGCGGATCGAAAGATACTACAATTAAAGAGCGAATCTTTGACATTTTAACATTGGGGGCTTGGTGCTAAGAAAAGTCACCCTCAACACCCGAAATCTGAATGAAGGGAAACTGGGTCCGAATTGGGAAGGACCGTACCAGGTTCTGGAAATTGTCGGAAAAGGATCCTACAAGCTCGGCACGATAAATGGCGAACAAATGCCGAACAATTGGAACGTATCGCACCTAAAACGATACTACTGCTAAGGTACGACCCTTTCTGTTTTCATTTATAGTTTAAAACTAACCCTTGCAGGTGTTCGACCAGGAACAGTGAGGGATTCTTCGACACGAAGCCTTTATGTCTGAAATCACGTGTTGCACTTTTTTTCCCTTAGACCGGTTTTGTCCAAATTAGGTTTCCCGGCGAGGTTTTTAATGAGGCAACTATTGATCGTGCTAACTTAGAACAATTCAACAGTATCCGAGGTTTCTTTACAATCAACCTCGAATACTTGGGGGCATTGCCCTCGAATGTCAACTTTGATATGAGGAAGTTACTTCACGGCAGCATGGTCTCGATATAAAAAATTTGTAAGGGCCAAACAGTCAAACGAACCGTGCCCACATAGTTTGCTCGAGCCTTGGCACAAAACATGTACGCATGTATGATCATTTATAAAGAGAAGTATTTTGCTTTACAATTCCATACTCTCGACCTATTATGAAAATAGGCTTAAGGGCCGACTATAACCAGAGTTCGGATAATCACCCCACGCTCGGGGAATGCCATCCGTAAAATAAACAAGATCAAATTATTAAAACTCTGAGATCATAAGACCTTTTAGGCAACCCTCGATTTTTATAGGCCACGACCAATTCACTCGGGGACTAACTCTTCGGGGGAAATAAGCCCAAGGGGCAAATCCCGAACTAAAGAGGCTACAGCCGAATTAACACGGATCGGAGATGTCCGAATTCCTTAAAAAATAGGTCTTCGAATTATTTTATAAACCGATTAAAAAAGGCTGCCCCCGGTAAAATCATAAAAGGCTTCGATAATATCAAGCCTCAAAAACTCTAATGAGTACGAATTTTTTCGAACTCTTAAACGATTCCTTATTTCGAGCCAAGGCATTATGAATTTTGTGCAAATACAAAAAACTTTTTCAAGCCGAAAAGGGGAGAAAGACATAAACAACTTTTCTTACAAAAGCCTAAGGGCTACATTATTTCGAGTTCGAGCAAGTACTCACTCGATCGAAAAACCTAAGGATTGTACTAGTTCGGTTCCAATCAAATTGTCTAAACCTCGGACACAATTTTACGCTAAGGTATTTTCGACCTTCGTAAAATACAGAAAAGTAAAAGGAAAAATACAAGAATCAAAAAATGCAAGAGAAGTCTTATATATATATTCAAAAGTTTTTTACAAAAGGCCGAATCGTCCCTAGAAAAGATACAAAAGAAAAACAAGAAACTTAATATCCTAAGTGGCTTGGTCTTCATCGGAGGCTGTGTCCTCGGGATTTTCTCTGTCCTCAGATTCGCTCGCGCTCTCGGAGTCTTCCTTGGGGAAGGCCAACCTTCAGACTCTGGTTTCCTCCGCCTTCGCATTTTCAATTTCGGTCGCAACATCGAAGCCCTGAGCACTGACCTCCTCAAGATCTTTCCTTTAAGCCTGCCATTTAGCATGTGCGACCATGCTCTTGTCCTTGGCCTGGTTGACCTCAACATCGATCCTGAACTGGGCCACTTTATCATCAGATCTTTTATTAGCCTCGGCCACCTCAGATCTAGCCAATTCGAGTTCATCGGCCAAGCATGCCTTATCAGAAGTGGCCAAATCCAATTTATGCTGGAACTCCTTAATCTTCTTGATATGCACCGAGTCATTTTCTTCTGTAGACTGAAGCTGGGTCTCAACCAACTCTAATTGCGCTTGGACGTCCTCCTTTTTCGAAGCAAGGACGTCCATATTGTCTTTGAATTTTTCTGCCTCGGCCAGTAGCTCATCTACCTGCGAATTGAGCCGTCCAATCTATTTGAGCCTCTGTCAAACTTGTAGAATTGGATCGTTAGTGGTTATCTCCAATTCATCTTCACTATCTTCAAGAATTCGGAATAGCTGCTCAGCCATTTCCTCGTGCTCCTCTCGAGTCGTTGCAAATCTGTCCGAAGCTTCTCACTAAGAAGTTTGTAGGAGTCACTCTTCTCAGTGAGGTTCCGAACTTCGGCCTCATGTTTCTCCCGGATTCGGAGGAAATCATCATGATGCAACACAGAGGCCTACAAACATGGAAAAAGATGTTAGAATTGAATACAACTCTAAGTGTAAAAGAAACGACAGAGATACCATCGAAATTACCCGATTCAGAGCATGTTGAACCTCGTTGAAAAGGAAAGAAGGTCCTACCGCATTCATCATGGTTTGGTCTTCTTCGGTCACCAAGGACCGAAGGTAGCTAGCAATACCCACAGGGGAGAGAAAATTCGGGCATCCTGCGGGACAGAGAGCACTATCTTCCGCTTGCGATCGAGATTAACACTCGGGGCCGGGAATCGGTCCACCAGTTTTGGAACCGATGAAAACCTAGTAGAGCCTGACCATGATGCTTTCTTCGGCACTGGTAAGCCGCCGAACCCGATAATCTCCTCCGAGGCAACTGACTCGAGCCCGTCGAGAAAATCATAGATATCGGTCGACTCCTGAATACCCTCGTAGCATCTAAAATCTGAGGAGATCTGCTAATGTCGATTACCCCGAGCTCGCCCCTCGAGATAGCTTATGTTGCCTGAAGAATCTTGCCCTCAGTCTCACCTTCAACCATCTCAGCTCGAGATGAGATAATCTCATGTTTTCCTTGTTCAGGAATTGTGGCTAGGTTTCCCTTATCTACCTCCACCGATTCGGAGGATTGTTGTATCACAATGTTAGTCCGTACATAGGCTATTTCCTCTTCTCCTTCCTCGGGCTCATCCCTTAATCGGTGAATCAAATCCAGAGGCATGATGCCGGATCCCCCCTTGGGCTTGCGAGATTTCTTCGCCGAGTTTTTCTTTTCCGAGATCGGGGAACTCAGTGCATCTTTTCTCTTCTTCTCTTTAACCTGCTTCGCGGCAGGGACCTCTTCATCACCAGATGGGGGACTCATGGCAACATCCTTCCCAAGTCCTACAAAGGAAAAAAAGGGGTAAGCAAGCGAAGAAGAACAAATGACAAACAAACTAAGAAAGAGACTTACCATGACTACGGGCCTCTCATCGACCCTTTGATAGTTCCACCCAAGCATGCTCAAAGTACGATCTCTGTAGCACCAAACCTTCAACCCATTGTTTAAGACCCGGAATCAGTTCCGGCATCCGAGCCAGGGCTGTAATAAGAAAGAAAAAAAGGATCAAGAAAATGAAAGCCAGACATAAATTAAAGCGCTTGAAGGGAAATGAGTACTCACGGTTCATGTTCCATTTCTCAGGAAACGACATATCATCGGCAAGGATCAAATCCGAGGTTTTAACTCGAACAAATCGGCTCATCCAGCCCCGATCACGAATCTCATCTATACTTAAGAACGACGCTTTGGTGGCTCGACGAGAAAGCTTGATTAACCCTTCTCGATAGAGTCGGGGTTGATTAACCCTCCTCGAACGACGCATATGAGGTGATCGAGGGTGAAAGGACACCCCTCGATTTTACTAGAGAAGAATCACTATTCTCCAAAAAGAAGGGTGGATTTGGCCAAGGTTCATGTCGTATCTCTTGCAAAAGGCGCGATGACAGAGTTTAATGAACCCAACGTGAAAGGATAGGTATAAACACTTAAGAACCCTTCCATGTGGGTAGTAATTGATTCTTCAGGTGATGGGACTACCACGTGCTTGTCGCCCCAGTTGCATTCCTGTTTTACTTTATCGAGAATTTTCTCGGTGATTGAACACTGGTATCTCGAGATCGGCTCACATCGGCACGGTACCGAAGAAGGTTTTTCAACCTTAAAGTCGATGGCAGTTGAGAACCCTATCGGAACGAATTCCTCAGGGCGAGGCTCCGCCGCATCCTCGCTGCCGGCGGGTCATGATGAAGAAGCAGCCTCTTTTTGCGGCACCGTTTTGGAGGTTTTCGCCATTGATGAACAAAGGGAACAAGAATTACGGTTGTATGCGATGTAAAATGTATGAAGCAAAGGGATTTGTTGAAGAATATGTAGGAGTAGAGAAAAAGCTTTTAAGTGAAAAGTTTGGATGAGGATGAAAGTGTGAATATTTATAGCCTGGCGATGACGGTTCAGAACCGGTAGTGGCCGACCAACGACTGGCAGGCATTTAATGCCTTGGTAACTGGAACAACGGGACCTTTGTTACATACGTCATAATCGGGATCGTTGCTGACATCATCATCCATCAAGTCGGAGTCCGTAAACTCATATCGTTTCTCATCATCTTCTTTCCGAGAAACGAGAGGACTATCTGTATACAGTCAAAAATGAGTTTTTCCCTTCTTATGATTAATCGAGATTGAAACATGACGGTTCAAGGTTCATCATTGTAATATCGAGCCGTGGTACGAAGAATATGTTGTCGAGCTCGAGACCTAGTGACCGATCAAGATCGAGGTCGGTCAAGATCGAGTTCGAAGATCTAGAGGCCGATCAATATCGAGATGAGCCAAGATCGAGATTAGCCAGGATCAAGATCGAGCCAAGAAATAAAAAGTCGTTACAGCCGCAATTAGGGGGAGAATCTCGGCGAAAATCATGACACGTATCAAGAAGAGGCCAATTAATTAGCCCATCATGAGAGTCCTTACTATATTTATAATTGTATCAAGAGTAGGACTCCCCTACTATATAAAGAGGGTCTGATCATTTGTAAAAGACACCTTATACAGTAAAAAAATAATATAATACTCTTTTCTCAAGGTTCTCAATACTCTGTTGCTTCGCTTATATTTCCTTTGTTGTTTCATTTGGTTTCGAGGACCCAAGCTACATATCTCATTTGGTTGGCTTTTATTTTTCTTTACAGTCAATTTCAATATTAGTTTGCATATTTTCTCAATTTATGCCAAGTAAAATCACGTGTCCTTAAAACCACATATAAATTCAATTGTTATCTGCTTTTAGGGTAAACAGACTCACACATATGAAGAAAATCACTCACTCTCTCAAAGAAGTCACATGCACACAAAAGATACCATAGGCTTGAACAATTATGTAAACCCCTACTAGTCTAGGCTCGCTCGGTCTGAAATCAACTAGGACTTTATTATTGTTGTAATGTGGGCTAAGAGACGAGTACGATTTATTTAGGATATAATGGCTAACCCTCCTATGCACTTTAACACATCACGTATTCAACTTTAAGCGCAAAATTCCTCAATCCACTTCAACCATCACAAGATAGCTCATCCCATAATATTTTCCTTCTTCTTTACGCGCTACTTCATATCACATCCACTAGTAAAAATAAGAAACTTTTATTTATTTATTTATTTCTTCTCTTTTTTCTTTTCTTTTTATATTTTTTCCTTGCCGCTAATGGAGTTTTATTAAAATACAAGTGCACATTGTTTCCTTCTATTGGTTTCACTCAAAAGCTACCCCAAGTTTCCTCATTACTTCTATGTAGCGCTCTCTTCACAATTCAAGTATTTTAAGAAGTCTAAGGATCGAAATGATTCAATTGAGAATAAATGAGGATAGGCTTATAATGCGGGTGCCAGAAGAAAGGCTTATAGGCTCAAAAGGGTAACTAGGGGAGATTTTGTTTATGATAGACAACAAAAATCAAAAAAATCAAAGATAGCCTAACATCACTTTTCAAATGGAGCAACACCTAAGATTTTGCTTCAATTCACATTCCGGGTAAGTTCTAGACTTAAATGTAATAACATGGAATATGCAAAGAACTCACTTCACACATGGCACATGACTCCCTAAGGACGGTTTCATTCAGACTCTCAATCAAACAAGTATTCACAAAGCCAATAGATATATTAAGTATAAAGCACAAACTGAACACAAGTCAAGCAACTGAGACATAGGAGTTATACCACATACTATTCATTTTTAATCAAGGTATCATCATATATTTAAAGCTAAGGGAAGGTGAAACACATACCAGAACCTGAGTATGCAACCATCAAACAAGTCAAAAGGTGCAAATCACTTCAGTTATTCTCCTTTATTTCCTACATGCTACTCTAAAAGTTAAAAAAATAAAAAAAATTAATCTACTACTCAGTTCAAGTTACATCCCATGGAAAAGAATCGAGGCACGAAGAAAACCTACGGGGGATTATTACTACCTAAGGAAAATAAAAGACATATTTTTGTATTTTTATATTTTCTATTTTTTTTGTATTATTGTTTAAGACTTTAATATCTCAAGAAAACTGTCTAGGAGATGCATCGTCGGAAAAAGTTCAATGTTTTTATTAAAAAAATTTATCAATTACACTAACACAACTAAAATAGCATAAAAAGTCACCCAACAATCTCCTCACCCCACATTTAAAATTGTGCATTGTCCCCAATGCACAACATAAACACTACTGAAAAATGACATAATTCCGACCGTCAAAACGGTCGAAAATCGGTCGGAGATCACAAATTTCCGACCGAATCCGTCGGTGATTTCCGACCAAAGTAGTCAGAATATTCAAAAAGGTCAGACGACCAAATATTTTTAAATTTTCGACCAAAGTGGTCGGAATTTTACCGACTGAATCGGTCGTAATAATATAAATATAAATAATTATTTATATAAAATTAAATAATAAAAATATATAATTTCCAACTGAATCAGTCAGAAATTAATAATTAAAAAATAAAATTTATTTAATTTCCGATGGAATCCGTCGAAAACTGTTAAATATATTTTTTTTTATTTTCGACTGAATCGACCGAAAATCTGGGAGTTTTTGGTAAAATCTGGGCAGTTGTCCGACTGTTTCCGTCGGAAATCAATCGGAATTTTCTGTAAAATTGGCTAGAATTCTGCCCAATTTTGAGCTACACCACCTGTCAAACTATTACAATACAATAACGCCAACAACCAATCAACAAATATAACATCTAAACTAACAATACCAACCATTAAACAAAATCTAAATCAACAATACCAACCATTAACACAATCTAAACCAATAATTCCAACCATTAACACAATCTAAACCAACAATACCAACAATTAAATCTAACAATTTTGGGCATAAAAACATCTAAATAGTAGCCCATATTCAAGGTTAAAAACAAAACATAAAATTGTCTCTCACAATCAAGTTTACCAATCAACCAAAACACCACACCTAAACTACTACACATCAGATTCAGTTTGTTCATCCTCATCATCAAAAATAAATCATGCCCATATTTTCTCATGAATTTCTACATCTTAACAAATGTTCCGAATTGGGAGTCCAACTCTTGCTTCAAATTACGAATTTCCTTTCTCATATCTTCCATCTGTTCTTGATTTTGAGAAGAAGGAGAATTGGCTAAGAGTGAGTTTGGATGACCTGTAGGTCGACGTACGCTAAGTCCGTAGACTCTGCCTTTGTTTACTCCACCCACTGCCTCTGTCCACAATGAAGCCATATCATCAGGTGTTGGTTGAGTTAAAGTAGGCTGAGTTTGTTGCCATTCTTTCACCCTTTTATGATAATCTTCCTGAAATGAAACATAACTATTATGTAAACAAACTAATATTAATAAATCATGAATAATTATGAATTTAGTATTTTACATATGTGTCCGACGCACGCGTCTCCATCCAAATGTTCTCTTGTACGAACCTTCTTCTTTTTCTTATGCGTCTCCTCGAAGACCTCATCATGACTCATATCTCGCCCTTTTTCCTTTTCCTTCATAAAAAAAAGTATGAGTTAGACATTACAATCGTAAAATTCTATATGTAAAACTAAGAAATTTTTTATAAATAATTACCAATCTTAGTTTATGAGCCGCAAAACTAATCGAACCTCCTGTGTGCAACGAGCCACCTTTGCTGGAGGCACAGTTTGACTTTGCTTGTTCACTCTTCTTCTTCCATTTTATGGTATTCCATTTTTCAAGAAGTTTATCCCAAACATCTTCTCTTAACCACTCCGGCATTTTACCAGCATTCCGAACAGCGAACAGAGTACTTTAATCCACTTAGCAGCCTTCTTCTCGAAAATATTATTTATTTCATTTTGATACTGAGGATGCCATATACACTTTGTCTGCAATATAAAAAAGTAACATTAGATGAAGACGATAATTATTAAATAAATACAATCAATTTTTACCCTAAATTGATTCCACATTTGCTCTTTGATGTTGTACGGTATCTGTCTCCAAGAATTTCACGGCTCATGATAAAATTGCTTAATAGAATTCACAACCAAATGTGTAGACTGAAAGGATGGAAAAAACCTGCATTAAAGTTAACACATATATAATTAATAAACATCTTAAAGTTTCAAAAGTTTTAAATATAAATAAATATTCCTTAATGTTAACATATCTAAAAGTACATTCAAAACTTAAAAGAATAGTATAAGAACCTTCTTACTAATCCTCCTAGGGGGCGATTACAATCGATTATAACTATCAAATTGTACATCCCCTCCAAGATTATGTCTGCGTCTACTAGATGGTGCAGAAGCAACACTAGATGTAGCTGGGCGAGAGCCTTCAACCCCGCACAATTAAGATGATTCATATTATATATCCATCTACGATACACAAATTCCATCTACACAAATAGAAATCTAGAAATGAGATATTTAAAATAATTTGATTTATTTAAACTGGTTACAAAGTTATACTCTTTCAAAGGTTCGTTTTAGATATATACATATCATTGTATCAAAAGCACTTTAATTGATATATTTTATTTTTTAAATTAATATTTTTAACACTCAAAATCTCATATTAATCTCTATTCTAAATAATATAAGTCTTTAAATATAATAATTAAATTTTAATAGCTTCTTAAATGTTCATATAATCTAAACTAACTAATAATTTCTCAAATTTACAAATTAATCTTAATTTTGAAATTGAAAAAATTTAAATTTAATATCATTCTAAAAAGTGAATTGTTACAACCCATGTTTTCGTACGTACGAGTCGTCATAAGTCAATTGATGTAAGCTCAGAAATGAAATCATATTTGAAAAGTTTGCAAAGTAAGTTAATCATATTACCTCGGAGGTTACAAATATTGAAGATCATGAACAACAAGTACAAAGATGGTTGGAAGTTTCAGAAGCTAAAGGAATTGAAAACAAATAATGTTTCGTCGAAAGTCGACAAATTGGGAATGTTATAACATGTACTTTTGGAGTGAGACCAGGGTGTTTAAATTGATAAGTAGGTTATGTTATGAGTTATGTTAGTCGTATGATAGTCGTGTGTTATGTTTTAAAGTCAAGCGAGTGGTGGAACAAAAGTCGATGAAAGTCATCACAAGTTACGTTCATAAGTTTTACAGAAACTTTGGGTCAAATGTAACTGCCAGTTTCTCCTAATATACTTAGAGTTATGGGGTGTTCCACCCATAAAATTAGAGATCTATGAGTGTATTTTCCAATGCATTAAACTGTTTGTCCATACGACATTGGAGTAGAGAGATATGGGTATGTTTGCGATACTGCGCAAGCTACTAGGTGACAAGTAGGTGTGTCACCTACTTGCTTAAATG
>AWOL01S0041534.1:32273-49352 GCA_000715115.1 Nicotiana otophora | reverse complement strand
ATGACACTTGATAGGAAGATGTGGAGGTCGAGTATTAGGGTTGTAGGTTAGGAGGTAGTTGAGTCGTGCCTTACTTCGTACCATTGTGGGACTAGCCATTTAGGGGTTTTGTCTAAGATAGCTAGTGGCAATGTTGTGGCTTACTATTTCGCTTTTTAGTGTATGTCCTATTTACTAGCTATCGCTTTTGCTTTGCATCTTTCCTCTAGATTTTACGGTGTTCCTATTTTTTTTATGATTGTTGTGGCGATACTAATATTTACTAATGTTTTCTCCCTTTGCTTTGCATCTTTCTTCTGGATTTCATGGTGTTCCTATTTATCCTATGAGTGTTGTTGTGATACTAATATTGTCTCCCTTTTTGTCCTTTTGTCTTTATTTTTTTTTTTTGAGCCGAGGGTCTTTCGGAAACAGCCTCTCTACTCCTTCGGGGTAGGCGTAAGGTCTGCGTACACATTACCCTCTCCAGACCCCATTAATGGGATTTTACTGGGTTGTTGTTGTATTGTTGATGATCATTCTCGAATGACATGGTTACATATGTTAAAATTAAAAAGTGATTTTGTGGTTGTTTTGAGAAGATTTCTGCAGCTAGTACTTACTCAATTTAATAAAAGGGTAAAGGTTATTAGATCAGACAATGGAATAAAATGTATGAATCATGAATGTTAAGAGTTATTTCGGTCATATGGGAGAATACATCAAAGGACATGTATCTATACACCTCAACAAAATGGGATAGCTGAGGAGAAGCATAGACATGTTCTAGAAATGGCAAGAGCTATTAGATTTCAAGGGGGAATTCCTTTAAATTCCTGGGGACACTGTGTTTTGGCAGCAACCAACATTATAAACAGGCTACCTATAGTGGCCCTTCAGGAAAATGTCCATATGAAATATTTCACAACAAGCAACCCAGTTGGGATCACTTCAGGATTCTAGGATGCTTATGTTATGTCAAGAGGATGCACAATCATGACAAATTTGAATTAAGGGCAATACCAGTTTCATTCATGGGATATTCAAAAGCGACAAAAGGTTACATATTATATGACCTAACTAAGCATGTGTTTTTTGTGAACATGGAAGTAGTTTCCTTTCAAGCAAGGGAACCATAGAAAATCCTCTATGTTTCTCAATAACATAGATGCGGCTCCACTTGATAATGATCTTGGTATGACACATTAGTTTCCTAATGTTGTAGATGGTGATGCAGATCTTGATACAGTTGTTCCAAGCATTGAAGCCTCTGATTAGTACATTAATGAGTCAGTTTATGATGTCAATAATCCACAGGATGATGATGCTGACATTCCTAATGATTCTGATCTACATAGCATTTCATCAGAAGATAACCATGACTTATCAGAACAACTTGAAAATTCAATTCAGCCATTAGCTATTCCACATGATGATTCCTTGAGGAGATCTAGCAGGGATAAAAGGCCACCTATTTGGATGACAGACTATGTCTCAACTGCAGCTACTGAAGATCAGCAAACACCTTATTCCATATGTAACTTAGTCAGTTATAATACTATATATAAGGCTTATAGGGACTACTTAATTGCATTCTCTGCTATTAAAGAACCAAGAGCTTTTGTGGAAGCATCAAAAGATGAAAGATGGGTGGCAGCAATGAGGACAGAAATTCAAGCTCTAGAAGACAATAGAACTTGGGAACTTGTCAAGTTGCCACCAGGGAAGAGACCAATAGGTTGCAAATGGGTCTACAAATTGAAGTATAAGGCAGATGGATCTATAGAGAGGTTCAAAGCTAGACGGGCTGCTAAAGGCTACAATCAGAAGGAAGGGTTGGACTACAATAAGACCTTTTCTCTAATAGTGAAGATTGCAATAGTCAGATTAGTCATTGCCATTGCAGCAGTTGAAGGTTGGCACATCCACCAAATGGATGTTGTACAATGCATTTCTTCAAGGTGATCTATATGATGAAGTCTACATGCAATTTCCAAGGGATTCACCAGCCAGGGGGAGTCTGAAGTTTTATGCATGCTTGTTAAATCCCTCTATGGGCTCAAATATGCCAGTAGACAGTGGAATTTGAAGCCGACAGATGCTTTGCTTGAACTTGGTTTTGTACAAAGTTGCTTAGACTACTCCTTATTTACAAATAAGAAAGGAATTAGTACAATCATCATACTTGCCTATGTTGATGATTGGGATTGACTTGGACTTAATTGAGGAAACTAAGCTTAGGTTACATAAAGCATTCAAGATCAAAGACCTGGGGGCCTGAGATACTTCTTGGGACTAGAGTTCAGTAGATCAGGGAAAGGGATCCTTATGAATCAGAGAAAATATGCTTTGGAACTTATAGCAGATGTGGGGTTGAGTGCTGCTAAGCCATCCTGGACTCCACTTGACAACAATCAGAAATTTACAACCAAAGAACTGGATGAAGTCACAGGGAAGAAGGTGATGAATTGCTTGAAGATAGAGGAAAATATCAAAGGCTAATAGGCAAGCTGTTGTATCTAACAATGACAAGACTGGATATTGCATTTGCAATTCAGACTCTTAGTCAGTTTCTGCAACAACTCAAGAAGTCACACTGGGAAGCAGCCCTACGAGTTGTGAGATATGTGAAAAGAGAACCAGGACTTGGGATTCTGATGAGCTCTAAAAAGCCGGAGAAACTAAAGGCTTATTGTGTTGCAGACTGAGCCTCTTGTCCAAATACACTGTGAAGTATGGAGATTCATTGATATCATGGAAATCAAAAAGCCAAAACACAGTATCTAAGAGCTCAGCTGAAGCTGAGCATAGAAGCATGGCTGACAGTTTCAGAGTTAGTATGGCTAGTTGGATTAGTCAAAGAGCATGGGGCAAAGCTGAATTTATTTGTAGAATTATACTGTGATAGTAAGGCAGCACTACAAATAGCAGCAAATCTGGTTTATCATGAGAGAACCAAACATATAGAAGTGGATTGCCACTTCATTAGAGAGAAAATTCAGTTGGGAATGGTGAAAGCATTGCATATAAGTTCAGGAGAGCAACATGCAGATATTCTGATAAAAACATTAGGAAGATCACAACATGAGTATCTTGTATCCAAGCTGGGAGTGGTAAATGTGTTTGCACCTACGAGCTTAAGGAGGAGTATTGAAGATGCACTAACTTGAGAGACACGTGTCAATAGGATACAATTAGTGCCTTCTTTAAAAATGAGAATCATTTTTTATTTGCACACAACTTATTGTCTTCTGCTTCTTCTCTTGACTCAGCTCACATTTACAAGCTAGAGTTAGGGTTCTCAATTCGAGTGCAGCAGGGTGTTAATGGTTATTCTCGACACTTTGGTTAGAAGCTAAATTTATCTCATTATAACTTAGATATCAAGAGTGTCATAGAGATGCATTTCTGCTGCAACGGTTCCAATGAGAAAGCAAAATGAGAATTCTACTTAATCTAGCGTTTGACTTTGGTGTATTAATAGTGTAAAGGGTACTTAATCCCATAATCTCGAAAAGTTTCATTATATGTTAATGTATGTCATAATCTAAAACCCATAAAATACTACTGACATTAGATTATCTAATGTTCTAATTTCCTTGTCAAAATCATTCAAAACCAAGTGAAATAATCAAACAGCTTAAGTAAGACTATGATTCCCAGCAGGGGCGGAGCTAGAGTGTCG
Organism: Nicotiana otophora; assembly: GCA_000715115.1. Classification (NCBI taxonomy): domain Eukaryota; kingdom Viridiplantae; phylum Streptophyta; class Magnoliopsida; order Solanales; family Solanaceae; genus Nicotiana; species Nicotiana otophora. The sequence continues at coordinate 45,688 of AWOL01S0041534.1, read as the reverse complement.
GGAACGGGTTCGGCCGAACTCAGTAGATTTGATTCGAATCCTATATTTGTCTTAGAAAATCCATTAAATATATATAAATTATTAACTTAAAATGATTAGAAACCCGAACCCATAAGCTTGAAATCCTAGCTCCATCTCTAATTCCCAGCAAATAGGTTCGTATCATCTTTTTTGAGGAAAAATCATTCTGAGTCATGGGGTGTTTCTGCGAGTTTTCAGGAAAACACTATCGGCGAATGGAAATGAATTTAACAAAAAAGTATATTAGAAAGGGCAAATTAGTCAGATCACTAATTCATTATATCCATTGTGCTCCATTCAAGTTGCATCAAGAGGATTCATTATAGTTTAGAGTATTTAAGTTGTTTGCTAAGTACCATAATTCTCTTCCTTTATTTGAGCATGATCGGCTAAGCTTCAGGAAAACACTATAGGTGTATGTTTGTTTATGTTTTAACGTCACCCAATATGAAGTTTTCATGAATTGACGGTGTATATAATCCCACCCCAGCCTCGAAATGCTCCGTTCCTGATTCAGGACGTCTGTCATTCACACTCAGCTTCTAAGTCATGCATATATTTGTCACAATTCATGCATATTTCTTCTCCAGTAGAATAAACACGCGGAATAATACCGAAGAATTCAAACTCGTGAAAGAAGTTAAATAAATTGACAGTAACAAGTGACGTTTCAATATGTTATACCAGTATGAACTTCAAGCTCTGAATGAAGATATACAATCAAACAGCTACTGCAGCTTTATCAACGTCAAGTTTCTGAGCAGTATCTGTCGCGACTGTGGTTTTAACCTCTGATGCATCCTCATAAGCAGCTGCATGAACACCGAGTGCAGCTCGACCAGATGGATCTAGATTCTTGGACCAAGCTGCGTCCCATTCTACTGCTTTTGCAGTGCTGCATGCCACACTTGGACCACCTGGAACTGTTTCCCTCGCAGCATTCTGCTCCAAATAATAGTTAACAATGTGATTAACTTAATCAACAAATACGAAGATAGAAGCGATCTTGTTAACAGAAAAAGGAAGAAAAAGAAAACATTGTTTGGGACAAAATATCATAAACTGAACATGAATAACAAGGAAAAGAAGACTATGTAAGACCCACCTTGGGGAAATATCGCTCAAAAATAGTTCTATAGTAGTATCCTTCCTTTGTCGTGGGTGTGTTATGCGGGTAAACAAAACTTGCATTCGCTAACATAGAATCAGAAACCTGGACCAAGTATATGAGATGTGTTCAACAAAACCACAAAAGTAAGGGATAAAGAATGGAAGAGGAGGGAAGAGAAAACAACTAAAGAGCTCACCAGACTGCTTGCGTGATCCTTCAAGCCATCAATCCAACTGTAGCCAACTCCATCACTGAACTGTTCCTTCTGCCTATACAAGATATGCTAAAAACAGAAAGCAGATGAGGATCAACTACTTGATCATAATGTCTTTTCAAACATCATTTCATTATACACACACACACACACATAATATATGTGGAAGGTGGGAGGAGTGTGTACATATAATACCCTTATATGTGACACATATAATACACATCTCATACATTTGTGCATGAGTGTACACAATGTATTGGGAGTCTACTGCCTTTTATGCAAATGAATAAACAAAGATTATGATTATTGGACCTGATACAAGAAAACAAACAAACCTTTGGCAGATAAGGATTCTGATCATCGTCAAAAGCATTGCGTAGAACCCACTTTTCTATTCTTCCGAGATCAGGTCTGATCTGCAATGTTTCAAGATAGGTTCTTCAGCATACTATAGTCACCGCAAAGAGATGCATTAATTTGTAATTAGGATTATACTAGATGTACAGATGAGATCAGCACATCAGCAACATTTTAATGAGGTTATGGGTATGAAGCCATTTTCTATCCCATATATCAGACCCATTCAACTAACACTGACTTGTAATATGGAGGTAAAATACTTGAATGTAACTTCCATTGTTTTATTAGGCAGATATTCTCTAGACCTAACATAGGTCGCAGCAAGTTTGAGTCTAGAAATAGCGTGCAGAACCTCAAAGGGGCCAAACAGAATTAATCAAGATCCAAAAAAACTCTTCATCTATCCAGAGATAAACACATGAAAGTCGACACATCATGAATTCACGGTGGAACAACATTGAAGACTTTCTTAATTTTTTGAATAATGGTGCTGCCCACCAAGGCTTAAACAGATTAGAAGAGTTCACCTAGTGTTTTTTTTAACCTCAGATTTGAACCCTGGTCTCCCATGACATGGAAGACTATTTTTTCTGCATAACTTGCAGCTATTCTTTTGTTACTCCCTTCTTCCTTGAAGGAAGAAAAGAATCTCTCTTTTCAATTCTTTTCTGTTCTATTTTTGGGGGGGTGGAGAAATGAGACGGAAGCACTGTAGGTTACCATTTTCCACTCTGGATCAATGTTCATTGCAACATTGATAAATTCTTTATCCAAGAAAGGTACACGAGCTTCAACACCCCAAGCTGAAGTAGATTTGTTGGCCCTCAAGCAATCATAAAGATGAAGTGCTTTAATCTGGATTAACATCAAAGCGTCCATCAGAGCTAGAAATAGTTCAAAGAAGTATTCTAGTAAAAACACAGTTACTTCCAATAATCCTGAATGACTGAAGAAATGACAATGAGATCCACCTTTCTACAAGTTTCTTGGTGAAACTCCTCTTTGTTGGGTGCCTTGTGGAAATATAAATAACCGCCAAAAATTTCATCAGAACCTTCACCAGATAGAACCATTTTCACACCCAAAGACTTTATCTTCCGAGACATGAGAAACATTGGTGTACTGGCTCTGATAGTGGTCACATCATATGTTTCAACATGATAAATGACTTCATCTAGTGCATCAATTCCTTCCTGATGTAGCAATAGAAAGAAGTAGATAGCCAATTTGACTTAAGCGGTTATACTCCTATAAGGAAAATCAGCTTAGGATGGGCAGCCCGGTGCACTAAGCTCCCGCTATGTGCGGGGTCGGGGAAGGGCCGGACCACAAGGGTCTATTGTACGCAACCTTACGCTGCATTTCTGCAAGAGGTTGTTTCCACAGCTCGAACTCGTGACCTCCTGGTCACATGGCAGGATTTCTTTGTGGAAAGTTACCTGCACTGTAAAGTGAAACTCATGGTGACGGGTTCCAAGGTAGTCTGCCACCTCTCTGGCAGCTTTCAGATCAGGAGAACCCTAATGTCAAACAAAAGACAACCTTAATTACAATGACAAAAGCAAAAGAAAACAAAACACTACAAGTATATAAAGATGGATAAATCACTCATCTCCGAACTGCTCAATCACACCAAGTGGCTTTCAACAAATCTCTAACTTTATTTCTGTCATTTTGGACAATAACATACCTACTGCATAAAGAACACTAAACACTTTTAAGTGCACTAAGGTCTGTCAAAATTGGCATCGATAAGAGGTGTTGGAATAGTTTAGCACAAGAAATATTAGTGGAGCTATTACAGATTTCGAAAGGATGTAGGTTTAAATTTTTTTTAAGTATCACATTATATCACAACAATACCTGCTTTTTAGAAAATTTTATTTAGAGCAATGACTGTGATCAGTTCTGATCATTTTGTAAAGCTATACACTTGAAAATTTCAAATTCCCGCATGAATACAAGCTAGTAGCACTTTTTCAGGAGGATGTGATAACAGAAATAAACAAGTCAATATTACCAAACCTTGCAACTGGAGTTACATTGCCTGTCTCGGAGAGTAAGACAAAAAGACAAAGGCATATAATTGCAACAAGAGAAGGAAAATCTACAATCAAGAGAAGGAAAGCCAGGATGGACCAAATTCATATCAGAATTAATCACAATGTCAAAAGGAAATTTTCAATTCAGAACTGTAAGATCATTTCCCAAAAAGGCATTCGGTATCTTTAATAAAGAGAAATTCCATTTCCTTTTTACTATTTTCAGAAAATCCCTATATATGGAAAAGAAACAGCAATAATGGTCTAGAACTTCCATGTGAATTGGGATGATACAGCTAGCAATTCCCAAATCAGAGCAAGTTTACAAAAAGGAGCATCACCACCTTCAAGCCTACGCAAAAGGTATGCAACTGTGATCCCCATTGTCGCGCAGCTTCAGTATCAGCCAAATAGCGGTTGGCCACTGCAGCAACAAGTGAAGAATCTAGTCCGCCTGAGAGAAGCACACCAAATGGTACATCCGTCATAAGTCGCTTGACTACAGCCTGCATAAAGTAAAGGTTGGGAATAAAATTAGCATTTAATTCATCAAATCAGTAGTAATACACGGATAGTAGAGAGAGGTACATGAAAGATGAAAATTGCAGGACAAACTATTGCATATTTCACATACTGTAGTACAATTTGCATGTGAAGGTAAAAAAGAATTGATAAAGATTGAGATAAAATATCATGTAAAGTCTATAGTCAACATCTATCACAAAGTATTTTTAACATTTTATCATTTTCTTTTGATAAGGAAGGTTTATTTATAGGCAAGAGTATTACAAAGGAGAGGACAATCAAAATAAGCACAATACATCAAGGAAATTCAGCTCCCAGTCAGTCAAGGGGATATGTGTCCTCAAAGAATCCAAAGGCTTTTGATGAAGTTTAAAATATAACAAAGTGGCACCTAAATATTATATACAACTCAGAAACAAGCGACATCCAAAATAGAATGACCTTCTCAAAAGCTTTCCGTAAGACAAGGTGATCATATGGAGTAGAAGGAATGGTTTCTGAGTACCATGGTGGGTTGTACCATCTTCTGAGTCCTCCTGCACACATAATATACTTGAGACATAGCATGAAGAGTTCTTGAAAGCAAACATTTGAAAGGATGACTTTGGTAATGATGACGATTTAAATAGTCCCTCCATGCCAAAGACCGAGGTTCACTTTTTGTCCATTCAAAAGAATTTACCTTTCGCCTCAAATGATGAGCTTCCCCATCCCAAACTCCAAGGACATAAGCAAATATAAAAAAAATACTCGTATAATTTTATATGAGGGTATTGAACACACAGAGTTTAAGATGCTAACAGGAGTTGTTTAAGGAAGAAAATATTAAAGTAGTGGAAATAGTTAGTTTAATACATCAAAAAGTTTAGTGTACGGAGATCAGAAAATGTAGTCAAACTTTTAAAACGTTCCAAAATGAAAAAGAAGTCATATAACAGATGAATTGGTGTTCTATTTACGGGCTCCCTCTAGATTAACAAAAACTCAATAGAGCTCCTCTCCTGTAATGTTTCATTATGCTGATCTTCCTTTATCTAGGACAAATAGAACCTCTGTTTAAGGTCGACATGTTCTACATTGCTAAATCAAGTTTAAACATTGTAAATGCATTAAAAAAATGGTGTTATATTGCAGTCTCACAATTTTTTTATTTGTTGAGGGATTAGAAAGTAATATAAAATCTGCTCAGCCAGTACATCAGTACAAAGTCAGAGGATTTATGTTAACCGACATTATCAAAAGTACATCACTCTAGCATCCCAACTATCCTAAAAGATTCATGAAGCTCCACTGATTATCCTAACAGATTTTGTTGCAAATTTGTAATAATTACATGTAATTACTCCTTTGGTTGATCAAGAGATAATAATTACACCATCAATAAGGGTTCAAGACTGTTTCCAACAGGGTCCTAAAGTAAATCTGAAATAAATAGGAAAAGTACGCTGATCGTATAGGAAACATGATGAACTATCAACATAAATGAAGCGCAAGCTCAGGAATGAGCTTCGTATGGGCATACCATTTTTGCTTGAATAAATATGACCGGGAAGGAAACTAACAAATCGTTCACAGTCATCACTTAAGGCTTTCATCTCTGAAGAAAACCATACAGACCCTGCATAAAAAGTAATATTTATTATTGCTTGCATACGCATAGCCAAAGTTGTTTAAATATGAACTTGTGCAGTCAATATTACATGATCGAATAGAAGCTTCTGTTATTTTCTCTTATATGCAGAAAGAGCTGAAAGCAAATTGTCGAAAGATAAAAATTATAGACACTTACAATAAAGCAGAATACATCAGCAGTTGTTTAGACTGACTACTAAAACAACTCATCAAAGCAAAGCAAAGCAAACATGTCTGTCCACTTCAATGTGTAAGGATCCAAAGGTCAAGGAGCAGGATTCTACCTTAAGCTTCTCCCTTTTTCCTTTAAATTGAAATATGTAACACTAAAAACACAAAAATAATTCTACCCAAGGCAAAAAGGAGGAGTTCAGGATCAGTCAGGCTTTGTTGCAATCAGCATGAATACAAAGTGTGGTCCAATATACATGGGTTAAGCACACCAGAAAGATGGACAGAACTTGGAAGGACTAACACATTAAACTCGTAAAGAGTGAAGAGCAAGATCAATCAGAAAATGAAATGACATGTGAGCTTGATGTTCATTAACACTCTCACCGCCAGAGAGTCACATAACCTCATCCATTAACAGCGAATACAAAAAAAATGTCACAATATAAGAGTATCCCGGAAAAAAAAACTATCTTCATTACAGCTACAGTGCAGGCACCCAAGGATGTGGCCAAGTGGTCAATGAAGTGGGATGAGAACCATGAGGTTAGTAGTACAAAACTTCAAATGCCAGCAGACTCAAAACAATAGGTGATTTCTTCCCATGAGTTACCAGGTAATCTGTGTTGGTGGGAGATAGCAAGCACCCGGTGGAATTAGTCGAGATGTGTGCAAGCTAGCCCGGATACCACGGTTATAAAAAAACAACACTGCAGGATCTTCCTAAAGTTAAGAAAGCTTTAAAGAGCTAAGAAGTTTGATATCTCCAGTTAGATAGTTAGGCTTGGACTTAGTTAAATATGTACACATATAAGAGTGAACGTTAGTGTCTCATGTCAGATAGATGTACCAAAAACTTTGTAAAGCATGCCTTTTAAAAGCATTCAGGTGTAAGACAGTTGCTTTCATGCATTTCATCAATCATTTTATTTGATTCTTACATATAAAAGCTTAAATGAGAAATAACTCTAGTTACTACATGTGCAATCATTCCCAACGTTTGGAAGAAGAAAATATCATCACTGTGCAACTTCCGACAACTATCAAATCTGTCCTAAGTTTGTTTGTCTTCCTAAGGTGTTGCACTTAACCCAACACCAAACCTAGACACAAAAGCTTCGTGCCAACATACCCGAATAAACCACATCCCTGTCGGAGCGTTCACTCACACTAGTCGTGTTCCCAAATAAGAGGATAGTGTCTCTAATTACATATTTAATGGTGCAATTGGTAAACCTCTTTCCCATCCTCGACTCCATCCACTACCCATTATTTCCTCATAAATCAAAAATGAAATCAAAACCTTTGATTCCAACCCCTTTCTCCCTTTGTTTCCAAGTTCCTGACAGCAACCAAAGAAGTCCTCACCTTCCCAACACTATTATCCCTGTAGTCCTAGTCTATTCTTGTCAATAAGACATTTCTCTGTCGTATCAATTATAAAATGCCTAGGAACTACGGGAAGCACTTGAGTACCTGGTGGTCTCCAATAGAGGCAACTCCCTTCATCAAAACTTGCTCCATATATACTGCCTCCTCCTTTGATACCTCTAACTCAATTGAAACGGCCTCCTTTGATTGGTAGGTGACAGTTTGCCTGTCTTTATCAGCAAGAATTGAAATGTTTTTGAACTGAAAACTGATGTAGTGAGTCTATCAGGTGTCAACCGGATAAACTCTTTTGATCCATATTCTTCTTTAGTTCCACTTGTCTCACTGACGCCAAAACCAGGGTTGGTCGGCAGTAGAATGTCCAGCCTCCTTTTCATTATCATAATTTTCTTGATTTATCTAGACTGACGAAGTTTTCTGTTGATCTCTCTTGAAAGTCAGAGCTTACTTGATTTGGCCAGACTCATTACAAGACTAGGTCATTTTTTATGTTTGAGGCTCTCTCCGCAGGCTCGCTCTTCCTCCTCCGACCAAACTATCAACCACTTTCTTTAGGCTAGGTGTAGTTTGTTCAATTGTTTGGGCTTCTCCTTCACCTGTTTCTTTGTCAAGTCTTTATATAGCAACCTTTTGGGGGACCAAAACGAGGTCCGACATTTATTAAAGCATTTTGGACCAATTTAAAATTTGAACCAGATCTGCACTAGCCTTACCGTGCTAAATTTTGCAGATTATCTATTAGCACTTTAGCAGACATCTTCTAGATTTTGTTCCTGGTTCCTTCTCAGGCAATGATTGCTGACGACTTCACCTTACTTTGTTTGAAATAATGAAAAATTCTACCATTGTAACCTTACTTTTGTTCACCTGACGATGGATGGAGATGCCCGGAAGTTGGGGCCAATTCAATTCCCATCTTTGACAAAAGCCATAATGGAACTGTTCATTTCTAGCAAAACTTAGCGCAGCACCTTCCTTTGATCCTTCAATGTTCTTATGTTTTGGCCATGATCAATTTCAGGAAATCCTCCACCAGTATCCCAATTCAGGGAACTAGTCCAGGCACCCTGGACAGAAAAGAAAGCCTACAATACTCACCATTTTAAATCCTTTTCTTCCTTCTCAGCTTTAGACAACCAGTTCTGAATGCCCAAATATCAAGTAGTAGGTAGGACTTTTTTATCCATTGCAACGCTCCCTCAAGAATACAATATGTTTCCGACTCTAATGACAGTTGTAAAAGCAACAGTGTCTTCCATGCTCAACCCCGACCAGAAACTTCTACACGCTAGTTGCCAAGTCAAATATTGCACCTCCAGCCATTGAAATTAACATACGACTTCACAAAATTTTCTCCTCTGCTTTTTTAAAATCAATTATTTTTTCTCTTCTCTGTTTCTCCTTCAGCCATAAAAAATGTTCCTCAACCATTGACATTTGCTGTCAAGTGATAAATCCAGCAAGGTTGCTGCCTCCTTATAGTACTTCAAAACAAACACGGATATGTTGCTTTCCATTTCTCCGAACAGTGTTCAGAGTTCCTTAGTCACACCTCACAATGTTGTATAGCTGGCCTTAGGTAATGTCCGGTTAACTCTACATGTGTTATTCGCTGGAATGATAGATAACTGAAGATTAGGTTGAACTAGCTTAAGACAGATGTTCTTGGTACATTGTTGATCTACAGCGGCAAGAAAACATGTACTGTTCACTATTATACATCATTTGATTGTAACAACAGCATGAAACCAGGCATTATAGTAGGCAAAACAACAAAGATGCATCAGGCAAATAAAAAACAAGGAAACAACAAAGGAACTTCACATAACTCACAGGCTATTTATTAAAAGGGCAATATACCAAAAATTATGAAATGGAAAAATTACATACCATCAAGACCCCATCCCATATAAAGGGGCGTAATGCCAATTGCATCCCGAGCAGCAATGAAACTTTTATCACGGGTGTTAAGAAGCACAAAGGAGAACATTCCATCCAACATGTGAACGAAGTCTTCTCCATAGTCTTCATACTGCGATAGGTAGATCGTGGAGTTCAAATACCATAAGAAAGAAATTATGACAAAAAATCTCATTCTCTTACTACAATCCACCTTTTTCTCTTTTGATGAGAAATTTGAGTCATGGTATTTTGAAATCATTCTGCGCACAGAAACTGAGAAGTCATGTATATTTATTTGAATATATTCTGAAAGTACTTACAAGATGTGCAATAACTTCACAGTCACTGCCAGTTCGAAACTGGTGGGACTTCAGCTTTTCCCGTAATTCTCTATGGTTATATATCTCCCCGTTAACCTAAAAGCAAAAGGAATAGGATATATCAATATATGGAAGAAGATCAGAGTAGTCCAATCAAGAAGGATCCTGAGAAAGTATGAATTAGTTTTAGCTATTTGACAGGGGAAGTTACTCTAAACAACAAAATGACAGAATTATATCTTCCGCAAGCTTTTTGCCTGCACATTTGATCTTCTGAATTTCAATACAAACAATGTAATCATGCATATTATTCCTTTAACCTAAAACAACTTATAAGATTTGAAGTACAAGGGTGAAACCATCTAATTGGCTGTACTTTCAGACATCAATTCTTTAAAAACTAAAATATATATTCTGAAACTACATAAAATATACTATAAGTCAGAGTCAAAGAAAAAAGGTATAAAAAAGATATTGAAAAATTGGTAGTCAAAAGAAATACTATTTGACACTCTAAATAGTAATAGCGTCATATCAAATTGGACAGTGGCAGTGCTTAAAAGTTGCTTTAACCACGTGTTATGTTACTGCTACACATCTCCTAGAGAAATTGAGCCCTAAATTCTGCTTCGATTTCAAGCATACAAAGGCTATTTGGTCTTTTGTTAAAAGGTAATGAAGTCACCATTTGAAAAAGGGAAGGCCAAAGTCATCCTGGTCAACAAAAAGCACAAGGAAAATACAGGAGAATACATTTGGGAAAGCAACCATTTTCCGGAAGTGAACAAAAACTTTTAGAAAAGGAGATGTCCTTCAAAAAGTTCAATCAGATGAATTGACATTATCATGAAAATGTGAGAAGCTCACACAATTTATTACTTTCTCTTCAGTCAAACTCACACAATTTATTACTTAATCGTCCACTTCAACAGACTTTGCAGAAGCACAAATGTTTTAGTGTTACACTACTTATTAATATATATGTGGCTGCAAGGAGAGATTTATTCGTTCTAGTGTGAATCTGTTTTGGGATATAGCAATGAGGGCATCTTATTAGGAAGGGAGATAGCAACTAGACCCAAGATTTCTGTCTGCTCTATGTCAAAAATAATATTTATATGTCTAATACCATGTTAGATTGTGTGGCTTCACCTCATATACAAAGATTAATTGCCAGCAGGAAGAAATTTGCTTACTCATGTTTTCTCAGCCTACTTTTTTCAGAAGACTCTAAGCCTTCCAAGCACTGTTAAAACACAACAAATTTTGAGATGATGAAAGACATAAAATACGCAGCAAAAAAGCAGCCACCTTTCCAAAAGCATTCATCAGCTACACTAATAATTGAGGGAAAGCATGACTGCTATGGTGCAACACTACCCTAAAGCTTACATTTTCTTCCAATAATTCTCTTATAACCACTTCAACAAGGAAAGAAGAAAAGGTCCTCCTCTAAATTCAGTCATCCATTTTTTAGATCTACTATTTCAATATTTTTGCTAATCCATATTTCCATTTACTCCATCGACTTTTCAAAAATATCAATTTAGGCACCCAAACAAGTTTGTGCTTTGTATCTAATACATTGTTGCCGATAAATCGATTAAAGTACCGCCTAGCCCTTCACCTCAACATTTTAAAGGTCATAAAATGGAAAAACAATTTATTTTCGGCATTCCAAAATGTCAAAATATAAAACAAGTCAAAAAAGTGAAACTCATGGGAAGGGGATTTGATTAAGTTGCCTAAATAGTTGTACTGCTAGACGACCCAGAGATCTTTCAAATGAACTGAGAAAATATTGATAACAGTAGAGGAAATTCTCCGTATTCACCTAGTCAATCGCCTAGTTACTTCACCGCACATGTTTCAAATATGTAAGAACTAAAAATTTCGAAATCACAAATTGTTTATTCCGATTTTCCTGTTAAGATTCACTCAAAGTAGAGGAAATTTATCCTACGAGAAAAGTTTGTACTATAGAAGATCAAAACGCACAAATATTGTCCAAAGTCCATGTACTGGTAAAATACTTAACTATCTAATAAATGATATAATAAATATTTCCCTACCGCGACAACAATGGTCTTGTCCTCATTGTAAAGTGGCTGATCTCCAGAAGTTGGGTCTACTATTGCCAACCGTTGATGAGCAAGATAACAGTCATCATGGCTATGCAATCCACTCCAGTCAGGTCCTCTGTGGCGTAATCTACACTTGCCAGACATCACATCAAAGACAAATCAGGAAATTTTCATGTCTGTAGCAACGTAGAATATGCTACTGTAGTAAAGCTAATGCTTATCATACTTCAAAGCAAAGCCCATGGAATTTGGATTAACAGCCCAACCCAAGATCAACTAAAGAGGCAAGGATATGCACTTTATAAGATGAGAATTAAGAGTTGAAAAATGTGATACGAAAGATCAGGGTTAACACCATGGGTAAGAAGCATGCCCCAACAAGCAGAAGATAATGGTCAGCATTTGTTAAAAGGGGATGAACATGTGTCGGTAAGTTGAAAAGCAAGCCACGTAGAGGCCAAATGGTGATTGCTGGGAAATTTTCCCTTTACAGTTTACATAACCAATTTCTAAGAATTTCTTCAGGAAAGGAAATTGTGTTTCTCAGTAAGTAAAAGTTGTCCAGAGGTAAAGAACTAAACATGTGGCATCAACTGGGTTCATGACAGATCAAACGAGATGACAGCAACTGATTTTTGAGAGGGTAGCACAAGAAAAGGGGCACACGCTTTTTAAATGAGGAGAATCAAATTGAGAAGATGGGGAACTGAGGATGACGAAACAGAAGCAACAAAGAATAGTGGTTCACAAAAAACAAAATAGAGATTGGACAGAGAACAATGCATTACTACTGGGGAAAACAATGGTCAACGTATCAGAATACTTGAAAGGCAGTAATAAGCAGATAATTTCAGACTCGGAAAAGCAGAAACTAAAGGCTTTTTGGGAGGTATTTTGTGGGGTCAGATGAAAAGAAGGCAAGAGAATTGAGAACACAACTTGATAATGCGTGCAAGAAGACAGTGAACTAAGTGAGAGGAAAATCAACCAAGTAGAGGGACAGGAATAAGCAAGAACGCTTATCAGACACGCTGGAAATGTGATGTCTATATGCAAAGGAAGCAGCTTTCGGGAATGCTGGAAATGCAATTTCTATAGTGCAAAAGAAGTAAAACAGAGAGAACAAGCACAAAATTTGAATTGACTTCTAGTTAGTCTACACCTTGAGTTTGTGCACATACTGACACCTTTTAAGTGTTCTTTTAATATAACTTCTTATCAAACAAATGCAAATTGTTGACCGCCTCATCTAAAAGCTTAAGCTATTAGAGAGGGACAATTATATTTGTTTAATTATGTCAAGACGTCCCCTAACATGCAAGCCAAGCACGTGGAAATTTTTTATGAAGGGTGACATGAGATTTGAACTAGGAAAAATTGTCTGCTATATTATCATGATAAATTTTGTGATTATCTCCTCTTAAAGCTAAAGATATTAGAAAGAACACACTTTTATATACTTAATTATGCTTTCAACACATTTTATAATTTGGAAATAGTTGGAAAAACCTCATTAGCTAAGTAATTACATCTTACATAATAATAATAATAATAATAACAACAATAATAATGCATGCTTACTACTATAAGTTCTCAAGACCCTATTCTTTAAAATATATACTTCTCTTCACTCCTCCCCTC
>AWOL01S0041534.1:0-30792 GCA_000715115.1 Nicotiana otophora | reverse complement strand
GAGTTCTACAGCTACAACGGCTTGTTTCGTTGGTGTTACAGCTTATCATCAGAACAGTCCTACCCACTCTGAAGCCCTCCCAAAAGAAATTCTTTACGGAGCCAAAGGATAAAGCCCTAAGAAGCAACCTACTTTGTCGAGAATCATAGCTATCATACTATTAGCTCAGCTTAGCAGCTTAACCAACTCTATATGAATGCACATAATGAATGAAACAATGTTTTTTTATGAGAAATGACTGAAGCAATTATCTTGCTAGACCTGCCCCCTCCTAGTTCTACTTCTTTCAAGTGTGAAGTTTCCCAGAAGATGCTTAATCGCAGACACTAAAGCAGACTTAGGCCTTGTATAGAAAGTCATTCTGTATGGAAAAAGAGAAGTTCTTTAGAGGAAAAAAATGTTCCGTTCTCCCTTTACTAATTGACCTGTAAACGCTTCTCAATTAGTGGAAATTTTCAGAAAAAAAGGAAGAGCTAACTAGTTAATTATATCACTATATTGTAGGTTGGTTTTTCAATTCTTCAGAAACAACACTTTAAAACAAAAGGAAGACATTTGGTATATTATGCCCAAAGCAGACTAGATTTTCCTCCACCGATTAACTGAGATGAAAGTGCTTCAAAGCTGAGTCTAGTGTGAAAAGGATGGTATTATCATCCTGACATCACGTAAGAGCAGCATATCATGCCTTAAACAACACATATCACCAATTTCACAGTGACATACTCTCCTTTGAGATAAAGCTATTTTTTAGCCAGGTTTTACCAGCGAATTGAACGGGGATTCAAGTTTCCAGAGATATTTCGCTATCATTCTGAATTTGATCTACTAGCAATCTGTTATTTAATGTAATTCAATAACCACTCTAGCAGTATTACTAATAGCCATCACTTCGTCTTTTAAAGCGATGAAGCGATGCAAAGCGAAGGGTTAACCGCATATCATAAGAACCATAAAAATGCCAAATTTTCTCGAGGAAATCAAATGTCATATATTTGAGAGATTCAAAAAAGAAATCCATATAAAAACACTGATTATAAATTAACAAAAACAAATCGAAAACCACGAGAAAGCGAACAAGTCCACGAATAGCAAATCCAAAACACATGCATACCATTGACACCCCAAAAGAATAAGAATGCTGTAGAAAAATTGGAATGCAATTTTTTTTAAAAAAAAATCTACCTTCTAGAAAGTTCGATGATTCGGGAACGCTTGGCCTGAGAATTATCAATGCAACCGAAAACTGCTAGTATTCCACACATGGCTCTCTCTCTCTCTCTCTCTCTCTTCTGAAATGGAGAGAGATAACTGTTGTGACTGCGGTTAGAATGAAATGAAATGAAAGGGGAGGCTGCTGACTCAGAGCTTAATATATACAGTAGATGTTGAGCTTGAGTTAATCTGAGCCATTGATTCTCCGACCATTTTTGGAAAGATTCCAGTTTTTTATTTAATTTAATTACTATTAGGGTTTTAAAGTGCTGTTTAAGATTCGTGTTGGCGGGTCCCATGTAGGATCTGCGGCTCCAGACTTTATAAATGATCTGTTTGCTTTGCCATTTGCGATTTGTTTTTATTGCTAATGTTGAAAAATACAAAGATTAAGCTAGACAGAACAAATAGCTTGAATCCCATAATCTATTTGTTTTTAAAATAAAAAAATCGTGTTCAATTTCTTCATTCTAAATTTCTCTATTCCTCTTTATATGTGTATCATCTCTATTTATCTGAAATATTTGTACATCGAACTAATAATTGTTTTACCATATCAATTTGTGGTTGTGATATGAAAGATGTAATTGTCTTTATTTTCTTTTTATTAGGGGCAAAAAAAACTAAGTTCTTGAAATTATGTCTATATTAAAATTTTACCAATACATTACAATACTGTATTTCCACTTCACAAGTCTTATTTATTAATTAATTATAATTTACATGTCAATTGTCATGCAACTTCTGATCAAGTATACTACAACTAACTATCTATGCAGTTATGTTGTGATTTTTTTAAGCGAAGTATTTGTTTGAAATAAATATAAATTATTAATGGATCATTTTTCATAACCATCTCAACATTCGTTTGACGAGTTGTTATATTTGGTACATATTTGATAAAATTTTGCTATAACAATTAGAGTTATTTAACTAAAAACAATTCGATGAAATCAAAAAAATTATCTATAATCATTACTTTTATGAATACATAGTTCACATTTTTTAAAGTGAATCTTACGAAAATAAATAATTTGTTGATTCCTTATTTCGTTTTACGATATTTACTAGCCAAATTAGCTCTTATAGTCAGCGAAAATTTATGAGTATGTGAGAAACTACTTAAAAGAGGCCAAGCTTAAAAAAAATAAAAAAAATAAAAACAGAAGAAGATAAAAGAGATACATTAATTTGAAAATATTGGACTAAATTTTATGTCCAACTAATCATTGGATTTTGTCATAAGGGAGTAAATTTATTTTTGAACGTTTGTCCCTTGGGTGACTTGTATGGTCGTATAATACATGAGACATGACCAAGTGTTTAGGTTCAATTGGTTTTATGGCCCATTATAAATTAGTATTTAGTTTTATATCTCCGTCTTTTTTTTTTATACATGAGAAGTTTATTTTTACACATAAGAGATCTTTCTTTTACACATAAAAAATCTAAAGAAATATTTTCTTAAATTCAACATTGTAAAAGGTCGGCCTAATTATTTATTGGTCCAGGGACAAATGAGAACACATTTGGTTTTTTCGAGAAATGAGTTCAACATTCAATAGCTCCAAATTTCATGATTTGACTGTTCATACACATTTTTTTCTTAGTCAATTTGGCGCGGTTGTGAAAGAAAATAATAAATTTATGATTTTGATCTTATTATAATTTAATTAAAATATAACATACCGTTAAATCTATAAATATCTTTTCATAATTCTGGAGTAGTAAAATAAATAAAAAGTAATTTTTTTTAAGAGATTGATCAAAAAGCTAGTAATATGTACAACTCAAGTTTCCGAAAAACGTCAAATCAAACCATCACATATATGTTTGTTTTAGGAAAAGAAGTAAAAATAAAAAGAAATAGCCGCAGTGGCACCACAACAAAAAGACTAAATAAATATCCTTAAAAAAAATTACTCGCTCATGGTATATTTTTGTCACATTTTTTCAAACTGATTCTTAAAAGCTTAGTCAAGCAGCCTGATAATCCAGTCTGTTGTTGCAATGGGGTTTACTTTACTAAGCATATATGAAAGCTACCATTCAGAATGTTTAAATGTTTCATCTACTTTTGCCGGTAGTTAGTCCGTGGATCTTATTGTTGGACATAAAATCACAGGATATAAAATTAAAAATTAAAAAGAAAAAAGTAGAAAAAGGAGAACACATAATGTAGCTAAGTGAGTCCTTTAAGATCTTTCATATCCAGTATAACAAATGAACAATATCGGCTTTAGGGAGTTTTGATACTTGCTCAAAGTTCAACTATGTTTGATCTTACAAATTGAGATAATGAAACAGATAAAGTAATTTTCTATATTCCAAAAGAATAAACCATACAAAAAGAGCGTTGCTTGACAAAAAAATGAAAAAAACTTCACCAAGTTTGAGCGAACATAGAAATTCTTCCCTGATGTCCGTATTGTACATAGCAGTAGACATATATCAAATGCCTACATAGATCTCCATAAAAGACTTCTACAATTCTTCTTATTTATGATGGGTCAGAATAGTCTTTCAAACTCTTCAAAATAAAGAGATTGTTATACTTGACCATCATATTGTACAGTAGCAGGATAGTCTTCTTTCAATACTTTCACTCCTCCTTCTATTTCCTTTTTTCTAATGATCAAAGTTAAATTCTTTCTGTGCATGGTGAAGGAGATACTGGAACTCAGGTCTGGTCAATTTGGAGATGATAAGCCAATTTCAATGGGGGTATTACAAGGAGAAGAGAGAGGAATCAATGCTTGTTCAAAGGGAAAAGGTACGATATACTTTATAAGCAAAGAGAATTAGAAGAAAAAGGCTCACACACTAATCCTCATAACTGTTGTATTAATTAATTTAGGAAGAAGAAAACAGAAGCCACACATTAATCCTCATAATTGTTGTATTAATCAATTTAGGAAGAAGAAAACGGAAGCCATAGAAGGATATTTGTATATATTTAATCATCTATTTGTCGTGCCTAAATCCTTGTTGTTGTTGAATCTGTTGTTATATGACAGTTTGATGTGATTGTTACTTGATTATTTATGTAATACCGTGAATTTATTGGTTTGATAATTATTGGAATTTAATTTCATTATGAATTTTTTATCTGCAAATAATTAATTAAATGAGCTTAATAAGAGGTGTTTATATAATTATTAAAAATTTAAATTTAATGAAGACTTTATTTTATGTTAAGTAATTTCTATCTCTATTGATTGTTTTTGGGTGTCGTACACATTGTGTGGAGCTTTTGCCTATTTTTTGTGGAATTAATTGACTTGGTTGTAGCTTTGGAATTTGGTTGTGGCCATTGGGCAAATTGTGATATGAAGTGATTTTGTTATGTTGCCGTGATAATTTCCCATGTAAACTGTTGTGTTGTGTTAATTATTATTTTGAGGATATAAGGGTGGCATTTTACCGTTGATATTATGTGGGTATAAGGGTGACATTTCACTGTAGTTGTGTTTGTTGGAATATGGTCTGGGCAGAGCGATAAGGGTGACTATATAAGCGATAAGGGTGTCAATAGGAGCGATAAGGGTGGCTATTGATATTGTCTGGGTGGAACGATAAGGGTGGATATTGTCAGGGACGATATGTGATGATGTGGCGTTGTGGTATTGATGATTTTCATGTGATGTTGTGATTTTCTTCTGTTTATTTTTATACCTTGTGCAATTTATCTTGTTGTTGGTAAATTGATAACAATCTGATTTATGTTGAAATTGAGAGCCTGTGGCTATTGCCAGGCGGATTATAAAATAAAATGTGGGCACGAGATGCCGTGAGTAAATAATGAGGATATTTGACACGTGAATTGTCCATACAGTTATGATATGAAATGTGGGCACGAGGTGCTATGATGAAAGGATAATGATATTTGGCACGTGAATTGTTCGTGCAGTTGTGATATGAAATGAGGGCGCGAGGTACCGGAAAAATATAATGATTTAATTATGGGCACGAGGTGCCGCGGAAACATGAAAAATGAGTTGAGACCCGTGTTTACGAAAAATATGAAAATGGGCTGAGACCCGTATTTTTATGATTTTGAAATGAGGTGTCACATGGTGGCTCTTTAATCGAAAGAATTATATTCAAAATATTTATTTGAAAGGATTTTTATTCCAGAAGAATTATATGAAAGAATTGTATTTGAAAGATAGTTATTCGACGAAATTATATTTGAAAAAGAGTTTTATTCGTAAGAATTATATGTGAAAATATTTAATTGAAGAACTTGATTTAACTGGGTGTAATTGTATTTATTAATTGCTGAGCGATATTAAATGGTGATTTTATTGTCTTACTGTGCATATCATTGGTTATTTTATGTTGCCTTGATATTATTTGTTTCTTATTATTTTGTATATTATATTGCACAGATTATTAGACTAGTGAGTGTCTTGACTGTACCTCGTCTCTACTCCATTGAGGGTAGTCTTGATACTTACTGGGTACCGACCGTGGTGTACTCATACTACACTTCTACACATTTTTGCGCAGAGCCAAGTATTGGAGATATCAGACTTGAGCAGAGTTAAAGCGAGATCGTAAGAATTCAAGGTAGAGCTGCTTGATCGTCGCAGTCCCTTGGAGTCTTTTCATTTCATTGTACTGTTAATTTGTAATCAAACAGTATTGTATATTCTGTCCTCATGATCATTTCATGTATTCAGTTAGAGTTCGTGACTTAGTACTACCAGTCTTGGGAGGTTGTATATTCATATTTGTTCCACTGTTAGTTTTGATTACTTATTAAATAAATAAATTTTAAAAAATGGCTTTAAAATGTAATTGAAATCGACTTACCTAGTCTTAGAGACTAGGTGCCATCACGACACATGTTGTGGGATTTTAGGTTGTGAGAGTCACCTAGTGCGTACGTAGCTCCCCACAAAAGTAATACACAACAAGATACACCTAAGGGGATGAGTTCCCTCTTACAAGGTTAGACAAGAGATTTACCTAGTCTCAAAGCTCACTTTCCGACCCACGAATTCACTCTAAAGTCTCAACTTGGTGTAGAACAAAATCATCAATTTGGTAACCTCAGAATAATTCTTAGAACGCTCGAGGACGAACGTTTGTTTAAGAGGTGGAGAATGTAACAACCCGACTTATCGTTTTAAGAATTAACGCCCCGTTCGGTGGCTTAAGGTCTCGAACAGCTTCGCAATATGTATTATACCTCACGGGTGTGGTCGAGTTTGATTTACTGAAGATTCAGAATTTAATTAAAAGAGCAATTCTTATTTAGAAGCTTAAATGGAAAGAGTAGAGTTAAATTTTGAGCAAATAACCACAGAATAGAATTTCGAGGATGGCAATAGCTTCGTATGATGATTTCGGACTTAGGCGTATGTTCGGATTTGGATTTGGAAGTCCGTAAGACAATTCGACACATTTTTGGCGAAAGTTGGAAAATATAAGATTTTGAAAAAGTCCGACCGAAGGGGGAATTTTTGATAACGAGGTCGGATTTCGATTCCGAAAATAGGAATAGCTCCATTAAGTCAATTATGAATTGTGTGCAAAATTTAAAGTCATTCCGGATTGATTTGATATGTTTCGGCACAAAATATAGAAGTTGGAAGATTTAAAAACTTGGAATTCGATTCGATGCGTGATTCGTAATTTCGGCATTGTTTAACATGGTTTGAAGCCTCGACTAAGTTTGTATTGTATTTTGGACTTGTTGGTATATTTGGTTGATGTTCCAATAGCCTCGGGTAGATTTCGGAAAGTTAACGGATCAATTCGAACTTGAAGAAAAGGTGCTGGAATTTCTGGGCAGCTGCTGTTTTTTTCGCAGGTGCGTGAACAGTACCACATGTACGCGAACAGTACCGCAGGTGCGCGAACAGTAATCGCAGGTGCGTGAACAGTACCGTAGGTGTGTGAACAGTAACCGCAGGTGCGAAATTGGGCAGCAACATAAGGACCAAAAATCAGTCACTTTGTCATTTTCGATTGAGATTTTGGAGCTCGGTTTTTGGGCGATTTTGGAGGATTTCTTCATAATTTTGACTTGGGTAAGTGTTCTATATACTAAAGTATTTATATTTTATGAATCCGTGATTATAGTCATCATTTAATTCAGATATAAATGGAGGAAATCAAGATTTTTGCAAAATCTTTCAAAAACGAAAATTTAAGATTTGGAGGTCGAGTTGTTATTGGAATTCGATAAAATTGGTACGGTTGAACTCGTATCGGAATGAGTATTCAAGTTTCGTAAAAATTATGTCTTGTTCCGAGAGGCGAGCCCCACGTTGACTTTTATTGACTTTTTGGAATAAAATTTTAAGTCGACATATTATTATCCGGAATTATTTCCGATGACTTTTAATGAAGTTATGCAATTAATTTGGATAGATTTGAGCGGTCCGGAAGTCAATTCAAGCAAGAAGGCGATTTTAGAATATCGGGATAACTTCAAAAGGGTAAATGTCTTGCTTAACCTCGAGTGGGGGAATTACCCCTTAGGCATCGAGTCTTATGTGCCATTTGTGAAATATGAAAAGCCGTGTACGCGAGGTGACGAGTACGTACTCAGCTTATATGTGTAAATTTTATTGAGTTAAAGTCTTGAGCATATTGTGTGATAAATTTATTGTTGAATCTGTTGTTATATGACAATTTGATGTGATTGTTACTTGATTATTTATGTAATTCCGTGAATTTGTTGGTTTGATAATGTGATGACCCAAAATATCATCTTTAAATTTAATAAATAATTCTATGTTCTAAAAATTCAAAAAGCACTAATTATCATTCCTCGACTTGCGTGCGCAGTCCGTAAAATTTTCCGAAAATTTTTTATGTGAAAAATGGATTAAAATATGAAATAGTGCCTTAAAACTCAATTGAGTTGACTTTGATCAACATTTTGAGCAAACGGACCCGGATCAGTATTTTGATAGTTTCGGTAGCTCCGTATCGTGATTTGGGACTTGGGCGTATGCCCAGAATTTAATTTCCTAGATCAAGTTAGGATCATTTAACGGAAACTAGTAATTCAAAGGCTAAAGATTTTCAAGTTTCACCATGGGGTTGACTTTTTGATATCGGAGCCTCAATCCGATTCTGAAAATTTGAATAGCTCCGTTATGTCATTTAGGACTTATGTGACAAATTTGAAGTCATTCCTAATTCATTTAATATGTTTTGGCACGATATTTGCAAATTAAAAAGTTTAAAACTCTTACGTTCGAATCGGGGTGTGAATTGTAATTTCAACGTTGTTTGACGTGATATTAGACCCCGAGTAAGTCCGTATTATATTACGGGACTTATTGGTATATTCGTACGGGGTTCCGAGTATCCCGAGTGTGATTCGGATCAAAATCGGATCGAATTGTGAATTTAAGCCATTTCTGGAAATTTCTGCCTCTGATGTAATCGCACCTACGAGGGTCTTGGCCGCAGGTGCGGCGTAATTGTGCAGATGCTGGCCTGGGGTCTTCGTAGGTGCGGCCATTTTACGCAGAAGCGGATGTCACAAGTGCTAGGGCCCGGATCAGTATTTTGACAGTTTCGGTAGCTCCGTATCGTGATTTGGGACTTGGGCGTATGCCTAGAATTTAATTCCCTAGATCAAGTTAGGTCCATTTAATGGAAACTAGTAATTCAAAGGCTA
Organism: Nicotiana otophora; assembly: GCA_000715115.1. Classification (NCBI taxonomy): domain Eukaryota; kingdom Viridiplantae; phylum Streptophyta; class Magnoliopsida; order Solanales; family Solanaceae; genus Nicotiana; species Nicotiana otophora. The sequence continues at coordinate 21,929 of AWOL01S0041534.1, read as the reverse complement.
AAGATTTTCAAGTTTCACCACGGGGTTGACTTTTTGATATCAGAGCCGGAATCCGATTCTGAAAATTTGAATAGCTCCGTTATATCATTTAGGACTTATGTGACAAATTTGAAGTCATTCCTAATTCATTTAATATGTTTTGGCACGAGATTTGCAAATTAAAAAGTTTAAAACTCTTAAGTTTGAATCAGGGTGTGAATTATAATTTTAACGTTGTTTGACATGATATTAGACCTCGAGTAAGTCTGTATTATATTACGGGACTTATTGGTATATTCGTATGGGGTCCCGAGTATCCCGAGTGTGATTCGGATCAAAATCGGATCGAATTGTGAATTTAAGCCATTTCTGGAAATTTCTGCCTCTGATGTAATCACACCTGCGAGGGTCTTGGCCGCAGGTGCGGCGTAATTGTGCAGATGCGGGACTGGGCTGGCCTGGGATCTTCGCAGATGCAGCCATTTTACGCAGAAGCGGATGTCGCAGGTGCTAGGGCTGGGCATATATCAGGTAAAACCGATAACCTGAACCATTAATTATTTATTGGGTTATCGGTATTGGGTTATTGGGTTAACGGATTATAATTTTTTCACTATTGGATTATCGGTTCGGGCCTCGGTTTGGCAATTCTGTTATTGGGTTAACCGATAACCCAATAAGGATTAACGAAATTACTACTTTACCCTTAAATATATACATATGCAGATATGCTAGGGCTTCATTCTTTCCTATTCTTTCTCAGCCTCAGCTGCATTCTTTAGAGTTCAGACCCTTCACTCTTCAATTGCTTCACAATTCACATTTCTCAGCCGCATTCTTCAGCTTCATCTTCATTCTTCGTGTAAGTTTTTAGTTGTTTCATCTTCATTGTCTACATGAAACTCATTTAACAATTTCTAGTCAAGTTTAAGTTGGTCTTCCACGTTAAGCACTCCTAGTGGTATGCAAAGGAGTTGTGATGATATGATAATTGTCTATGCTGCTCCAACTAAGTCTTGTACTAGGAAATCGTAGAATCAACTTTAAGAATGAAAAACTTCTGAGAATATTAATTATAAAATCACAGTCCTTCAAAAAATGGGAATTGGTTTAGTTATTGCAGTTTTCACAATGCTAGTATCAGCTCTAGTGGAAACTCGAAGAAGGAATGTCGCATTTAGCCACATAATAGTAGGCATTGAAACAAGAGGAGGTGAAATTTCAGCCATGTCTACTAATTGGTTAATACCTCAACTAGCTCTCGTTGGACTTTCTGAAGCATTTACTGTCATTGCTCAAGTTGAGTTTTTTTACAAGCAATTTCCAGAAAACATGAGGAATTGTAAAATCACAGAGAAAGTAGGTGTAGCATAAACCAGTATGTATTTTGTTCAGTTGCCTTATGTCTAGATTATTTTAATTCGTATTTTAAGATTTTGTCATGAAAATAGAACCTTACTGGTAGTGCATTCAGCAATCAAAAAAGTTATCGGTACTGCAGTGTGCAGTCAGTAGTAACACATTTGATTAGTTCCATTTGGTGCTCAACTTCTTGAGTAACTCTTAAGAACAATGACTTTTTAAGCTCAAATATGTACATGTACCTTCAATTTGACAAATGATAAATACTTTGTATTGCTTAGGATCAGGAGGTTTTACTTGTGATTGCATTGGAATAACCATGCATTACATTGCTCTTTTCTTTTTCTTGTATTCCAAAGTCTTGTTAACTAATGTGTCAACTCTTTTCAATCTTTCAATTTGTTTTTTAAGATTTTGTTGCCTCACTGCTTGATTTCTTTTAAATTCAAACTCACAGTGACACAAACGCATGGCTGAAAATATCATAATTGATAAGGTGATTGGTGAAAGTGGAGCTTCTAATTCAAATGCAACAGCACAATCTCAATCAGTTCAATCGACATTAAGGAGACAAAGAAAAAGAAGATCTCCTGCATGGGATCATTTTGACCAAATTATTGATTCGGAAGGAAATCAAAAGGGTGTCTGTAAACATTGCAAAAGAGAATATTTTGCTGATACAAAAGATAATGGTACGAAATCACTGCTTGTACATATGACCAATTGTAAAAAAATGCCTTTAGATGTTGCAAAAAGTCAATCAAAATTAGTCTTTCAACCTGTTCCGGGGGGTAATAAGGGTGATATAGTTGTTGTTCCTTGGAAATTTGATCAAGATCAATGTAGGAAGGCTTTGTGTCGTATGGTGATCGTTGATGAACTTCCTTTCAACTTTGTTGAACAGGAAGGTTTTATGAATTTTATGAAAGTTGCACAACCTTTTTTTCGAATTCCTTCATGTAGAACTATGACTGTTTTGAACTTTTCAATGAGGAAAAACGTAAGTTAGTGAAGCTTTTTAAAGATCAGAGAGTTTGCCTTACCACTGATACTTGGACTTCCTTACAACGAATAAATTATATGTATATTACTGTTCATTGGATTGATAATGAATAGAAAATGCATAAAAGAATTATCAACTTTTGTCCAATGTTTAGTCATAGGGGTGAAGATATGGCAAATAGTATTGTTAATTGTTTGAAAGAGTGGGGCTTACAAAAGATTTTCACTGTCACAGTTGATAATGCTAGTTCAAATGATGTGACAGTGAAGGAGCTTTCTAAGAAGTTAACTAAATGGGGGACCAATTCCATGAATGGTAAGCACCTTCACGTGAGGTGTATGACTCATATTATGAATCTCGTTGTTCAGGATGGTATAAAAGAATCAATTGTGTCTATTGAACGTATTAGGCAAGCAATGAGATATATCAGGCAGTCTCCTGCTAGGTGGAAAAAGTTTCAGGAATATTGTGATGAAGGAAATCTAGTTAGGAAATCTTTATGTTTGGATGTTCTTACAAGGTGGAATTCTACATACTTGATATTGAATAGGGCTGTTGAATATGAGAGTGCAATTTTAGAATATGTTGATCATGATATTGGCTTGTCACATCATCTTGAGTTTGTTGATATTGTGGATGGAAGTCCTGCAGGTACACTTTTGAGTAGTGATTGGGAGGATGTAAAGAAATTGACAAAATTTCTTGAAATCTTTTATAAGCTTACTTTAAAGGTATCTGGCTCTCTTTATGTTACATCAAATCATCATTTTCTTGAAATTTGTGAAGTTGCTGTTTACTTGAAATAATTGATATTAAATGAAGATATTCTTTTGGGTTCAATGGCAAAGAAGATGAAGGAGAAATTTGATAAGTATTGGGGTGATCCAGAAAAAATGAACAAGATGATTTTCATTTCATGTGTTTTGGATCCTTAGTACAAGTTTGATTCTGTTAGTTTTGCACTTGCGAAGATGATTGAAGAACAAGGGCCAATTATCGCGAAGGCAGTGCATACATACATGACTTCATTGTTTGATGAGTATGTAATGTCTCATTCAAAAGATAAAGGCTGTCATCCTTCTTTATGTTTATCCAACTCTTCATTGGACACAATGGAAACTTCTACTTCATCGCTTTTAGCGAATATTATTAGTGTCCAAAGCGGAGGAGCTTTTGGTTCTTTCTTTGAAGAATTAAAAAGACATAAAGCTAGGATTGGAGGTTCGGATTCTAAATCAGAATTGGAAAAATATCTTACAGAAGAAGTTGAAAATGAAATAGCAGACTCTAATATATTGCTTTGGTGGAAAGTAAACTCACCTAGATTCCCCATTCTTGCTGAGATGGCTCGGGATGTGTTATCTATTCCTATTTCAAGTGTTGCATCCGAATGTGCATTTAGCACTGGAGGGCATATTCTTGATTCATTTAGGAGTTCATTGACTCCTAAATTGGTGGAAGTTCTAGTATACCTTCAAGATTGGCTTCGGAATGAACCATTACCTGTAAGTGTTTAGGAAGATTTAGATGTTCTCGAGCAACTAGAACAAGGTAGCAATATTTTAATTTATTTTATTGTATATTATTTTTATAAATAGTTTATTTAATATTTTTGTTATTTGACTTGTTAATATATATTCTCATAGATTTTGCCAAACTTTAAAACGAACCTTGCGATGATGATGTATAGAATCTTAGATAGTTGTGAGTTAAAACTCTGGTAAGTTAATTATTCAACTTATATAACACATAGTATGTTTACAAATATTACTTGACTTAATATTTTTTCTTTTTATGTTTAATAGGTGCAACCATGCCTCGACTTTGTGGTCTCAAAGCTATCTCACATGTTTGGAGTCACTATGAAAGGATTGAAGAAGGTGATGATGGATGGTGGAAAGTAAGATGTAGTTATTGTCATCTTGTTTTATGTTACAATGCATGAGAAACTGGTACTAAATACTTAATGAGGCATGTTGAGCATTGTTTGGAGCGCAATTTGGTGAAGCCTATAAGGATTGAGTAGTTGTTGTCTTGTTAACTTGAATTTGAACTATTAGTACTATGTTTGGACTTGTTAATCTTAAGGTGAAATTGCTACTACTTTGTATTGTTATTAATGTGTTTGAACTATTAGTTGTGTTTGATTCTATCAATGCCATCCCTACTCTTTCAAACAATTGGACAACTTTTTGTAGTGTTGAACTATTAGTTACAAATTTTATGGCTTAGCAACAACATTATGTTGATGTTTGTAGTGTTGGAAACTGGAAAGTTGTAGCAGCAACATTATGTTGAATATTAGTTGTAGATTCTTTGTTCAATGTAGTGTTTGATTATGTTTGTTGCAGATTCTTTGTTCAATTCAGTGTTGATTACGTTGAATATCAGTTGCCGATATAAAATTGTTTTAGCACAATTAGTAAGACATGTGATACAACAACTGTATTGCAGGGGTCAGATTAAGTCAAAGCTAGCAGGAAGACTAGCACAATTAGTTGTGTCCACTGTCCAGAACTGATATAAAACTATTTTATAAAACTGATTTAGTTATGGCGAGAAACGAGTTTTAAAACTGTTTTACTCTTCTCTTTTTTGCTTAACTCTAGATTGAGTTATCTTATCAGGTAAACCGATAACCGAACCGATAATGATTGATAACTGATAACCGATAACTAATATCTTATCGGTTTGGTTATCTGTTTATCATATTTGTAAACCGATAACCGATATGCTAAACTGATAATATTCATAACCGAACCGAACCGAACGATGCCCGCCCCTAGCAGGTGCGACAGGAATGTTCACAAATGCGAAACTTCACCTGGCATCCTGGCATACGAGTTCGCAAATGTGGAACTTTTATCCGCAGATGCGAAAATGACTGGGCAGAGCCCATAAATTCGGAAGTCGCCATTTTTACTCATTTTTGAGTTTTGAGTCTCGGATGTTGGCGATTCCAAAGCGATTTTCACGACTTTGAATTGGGTAAGTGTTCTATAATCAAAAGTGATTATATTTCATAAATCTATATCTATATTCATCATTTATTTCGGATTTAGATGAAAGAAATTGGAATTTTTATAAAATCTTTCAAAAAAAGATAAATTTAGATTTGAAGGTCCATTTGACATCGGAATTGGATAATATTTGTATGGTTGAACTCGTTGCGGAACGGGTGTTCGGATTTCATGAGTTTTTTCGGGATTTGAGACGTGGTTCCCACTGTCAAATAATTTAATAAATTTCGAATTTATATCCGGAAAATTAGTAAATTCATATGGAATTAATTCCTATGATTCGTATTGAATATATCGAATTGTTTGTGAATAGATTTGAAGCTTTGGAGACAAATTTAAAAGGAAAAGCTGTGGTTGAGTAATTGATTGGAATTTGCAAAGCGAGGTAAGTGTCGTGGTTAACCTTGACTTGAGGGAATAGAACCCTTAAACTATTTGTTATGTGAAATGCATGTGAACGACGTATAGGTGAGGTGACAAATGTCTATACGTCGTCAAATTAATTGTTTGCATAATTACTTGAAAAATCATAAATCGTTTTAAATCATGAATTAAGTATTATAATAATTGTTTCTCTCTATTCTTTGTCAAATATTAATTCTTGAATTCCTGCATTAATTTTCACATGCTATTTGAATTATGTGTCTTAATTATTATTTGACATTTAGCATATTAAATATTAAACTGTCTATTTTCTCCCTGATTTTCATAATAATTTGCTATTTGTCATTGTTTGTTTCACAATTAAATCATAATTATTGTATGTTTGTTATCTGATAATTTTATATTAATTGTTGTATTTATTGGAAAAATTACTTCTATAAGAATTGGTAAATGGATATATTGGAGGATCGGGTTGCATGCCGCAATAGACTTATTAAAAGTCAATATTTGGGGGATCAGATTGCACGCCGCAATAGACTTATTAAAAGTCAATATTTGGGGGATCGGATTGCACGTCGCAATAGACTTAAAAGTCAATATTTGGGGGATCGGATTGCACGCCGCAATGGACTTATTTAAAAGTCAATATGTATACTTGATTAAAAATAATTATATGAGAGGATTGAAGATGAATATATTGTGAGAGCGGGTTGCACGCTGCAATAGAATTGAATGTGAATATATTGTGAGAGCGGGTTGTACGTTGCAACGGGAATTGATGGAAATGATAATTAGTTATGACTGCTGAGTTGGCTTCAAGTATTATAAATAAGTTACCTGATTTAATTTTATTATATGTTGTTGTTACTAATATTGCGTACAGGTTAATGTAAGTGACCTGTCTTAGCCTCGTCACTACTTCGTCGAGGTTAGGCTTAGCACTTACTAGTACATGGGGTCGGTTGTACTGATACTACACTCTGCACTTCTTGTGCAGATTTCGGAGTTGGTCCCAACGACGTGCCATAGACTTGCTCGGATTTCAGCTACTCGGAGGAGACTTGAGGTATAACTGCACAGCGTCCGCAGTTCTGAAGTCCCCGTCTATTTTACTTTAGCTGTGTATTTATTTCCAGACAGTTTTAATTTATTCAGACCTTTATTTGTATTTATTCTAGAAACTCGTGCACTTGTGACACCAATTCTGGAATTATATTTAGACATCATTGTTTTTTTATCGATTACTCACTATATTTCAGACTTTACTTTCGTAATCGTTCTTTGTTATTAATAAATTTAAAAATTATTTTAAAAATTGATAATATTATTCTAACGTTGGCTTGCTTAGCAAGTGAAATGATAAGCGACATCACGGTCCGAAGGTAGGAATTTTGGGTCGTGACAGTTTGTATCAAAGCACTATGTTACATAGGTCTCACGAGTCACGAGCAAGCTTAGTAGAGTCTGAAGGATCGGTACGAAGACGTCTATACTTATCTCTCAAAGGATATGAAGTTTAGGAACAATATCACTTCTTTCTTATTCTGTCGTACGATTTTATTCTATCATCGATGATTGAACCATTCTACTTTTATTCTCTCGTAGATGGTGATAACACGTAATACCTCTACCGATGGTTAGGGACCAGAACCCCCGATGTCAACTATAGCCAGGGGTAGAGGTCAAGGCCGAGGTAGAGGTCAAGACCGAGGTCGTGCTAGAGGCCAAGGCAGAGGCCGAGGTAGAGCTCAGTCCAGAGCTCGAGCAGCTGTACCTGTTGAAGAACCTCAGGTGGACCTTCAGGAGGAGGTTCCAATTCAGAATGTACCAGTTGGACCGGTTCAGGTCCCGGAAGGATTCATAGCCACTCCAGTAATTCAGGACGCTCTAGTCGGTTTGGTAAGTCTTATGGGGGCGTAGTCCAGAATGGTACATTTCCAGTGGCACCAGCCATCTCACAGGCTGGGGGAGGAGCACAAACTCCCACTACTCCCACGTCGGAGCAAATGGCTCCCCAGAATCAAGCTCCAGCAGCCCCGCCAGTTGGGGTAGTTCAGCCAGTTGTTGCGGCACAGACCGGTGATAGGCCTGCCATGTTTTTTGAGGACTTATTGAGACTGGATAATTTTACTAAGCTCTTTCCAGTTCACTTCAGTGGTACACCTTCTGAGGACCTACATGATTATCTTGAATGCTGCCACGAGGTGCTGCAGAACATGGGTATAGTTAAGACCAATGGGGTTAATTTTGTTGTATTTCAGATGATGGGTTCCGCCAAGAGGTGGTGGAGAGATTATACATTGACCCAACCAGTTGGATCGCCTGCACTTTCCTGGGAACAGTTCTCTCATCTATTTCTAGAGAAATTCCTCCCTATCACACTGAGAGGAATTTCGCAAGCAATTTAAGCGTCTACAACAGGGCAGTATGACTGTTACTCAGTATGAGTCTCGTTTTGTAGATTTGGCCCTTTATGCTCTCCTTTTACTACCTACTGAAGGAAAGAGACTGAGGAGGTTTATTGAGGGACTCACTCACCCTATCAGGCTTCAAATGGCCAAAGAGACCGGGAGTGAAATTTCTTTTCAGGCGGATGCTAATGTCGCGAGGAGGATCGAGATGGTTCTTGCACAAGAGAGAGGGAAGAGGTCTGATAAGAGGCCTCGTTAGTTCGATGGTTTCGGTGGTGCCTCGTCTGGAGGCAGGGGTAATTTTGGTAGGGGTCATCTTCCCAGACCATTTCATTCAACACTTCATGCATCTCTCGGTGCTACAGGGAGTCACGGTCCTATTATGCCTTACTATGGACATCCAGCATTTAGTGCACATTCAGCTCTATCAGTGCACCACCACTCCAGAGTTACTACAATGGTTATCCGGCCTATCTGGGTCAGCTTCAGCTTCAGCGGCCACGGCATCAGGATAGGTGTTATGAGTGTGGTAACATTGGTCACATCAGGAGGTATTTCCTTAGATTGACGAGTAACAGATCTCGGCAAGATTCTCGTGCCATCATAACGGCACCGGTTGCTTCACTGCCTGCTCAACCAGCTAGAGGTAGGGGTCAGGCAGCTAGAGGTGGAGGTTAGGCCATTAGAGGTGGAGGTTAGGCCATTAGAGGTGGAGGTAAGACCGTTAGAGGTGGAGGCCAGCCAGTTAGAGGCCGTCCTAGGGACACAGTTCAGAGTGGTAGGGCCCAGCCCCGATTTTATGCTTTTACAGCTAGGCCTGAGGCCAAGTCATTTGATACTGTAATCACAGGTATTATTCCAGTTTTCCATAGAGATGCTTCAGTTCTATTTGATCCAGGATCTACTTATTCCTATGTGTCCTCCTATTTTGCTTCATATTTGGTTATGCCTTGTGATTCTCTAAGTGCTTTGGTGTGTGTATCTACACCGGTGGGAGACTCTATTGTAGTAGATCATGTCTATCATTCGTGTGGGGTTACTATTGGTAATCTTGAGACTAGTGTGGACCTTCTACTTCTTGATATGGTAGATTTTGATGTCATCTTGGGTATGGATTGGTTGTCCCCTTATCATGCTATATTAGATTGTCATGCCAAGACAGTGACACTAGCTATGCCGGGATTACCTCGGTTAGAGTGGAAAGGAACTCCTGGTCATTCTGCCAGCATGGTTATTTCTTATATGAAAGCTCAGCGTATGGTAGAGAAAGGGTGTCTAGCCTATTTGACTTATATTCGCGATCCCAGTGCGAATGCTCCTTCTATGGACTCAGTACCAGTTGTTCGTGAATTTCCAGAAGTATTTCCTGCAGATTTGTCGGGGATGCCACCCGACAGAGATATTGACTTCTCTATTGATTTTGCTCCGGGCACTCAGCCCATTTCTATTCCACCATACCGTATGGCCCCGCCGGAGTTGAAAGAATTGAAAGAGCAGTTACAAGACTTGCTTGATCAGGGATTCATTAGACCAGTGTCTCGCCCTAGGGTGCACCAGTATTATTTGTAAAGAGGAAAGATGGCTCTATGCGTATGTGTATAGACTATCGGCAGTTGAATAAGGCCACTATCAAAAATAAATATCCGCTGCCAAGAATTGATGACTTATTTGATCAGCTTCAGGGTGCCAAGGTATTTTCGAAGATCGATTTGAGGTCTGGTTACCATCAGTTGAAGATTAGGGCATCTGATATCCCTAAAATAGCTTTTCGAACTCGATATGGGCATTACGAATTCCTAGTGATGTCATTTGGGTTGACAAATGCCCCGGCAACATTTATGGATTTGATGAATTGGGTGTTCAAGCCCTATTTGGATTCTTTTGTGGTTGTATTCATTGATGATATATTGATTTACTCCAGCAGTCGAGAGGAGCATGATCAGCATCTATGGAGTGTGCTTTATACTTTGAAGAATAATCAGTTATATGGCAAGTTTTCAAAATATGAGTTTTGGTTAGACTCAGTTGCCTTTTTGGGGCATGTTGTGTCGGCAGAAGGCATAAAGGTGGATCTTAAGAAGATAGAGGCTGTTTAGAATTGTCCTAGACCTATTTCAGTTATAGAGATTCGGAGTTTCCTGGGTTTAGCAGGTTATTATCGTCGGTTCGTGAAAGGGTTTTCATCTATAGCAAGCCCATTGACCAGATTGACCCAGAAAGGTGTCTCATTCAGATGGTCGGACGAGTGTGAGTTGAGCTTTCAGAAGCTCAAGACCACTTTGACTATAGTTCCAGTGTAGGTATTACCCACAGGTTCAGGATCATATACGGTATATTATGACGCATCTCACATTGGGTTTGGTGCAGTATTAATGCAAGATGGCAAGGTAATTGCATATGCGTCGCGACAGTTGAAAGTTCACGAGAAGGATTATCCTGTTCATGACTTAGAATTGGCAACCATTGTTCATGCGCTGCAGATGTTCAAACTTTGGCTAATCAGTTCGTGAGGTTAGATGTCGCAGAACCCAGTCGGGTTCTAGCTTGCACAGTCGCTCGGTCTTCTTTATATGAGCGCATTAGAGAGAGGCAGTATGATGATCCTCATTTACTTGTCCTTATGGACACAGTGCGGCATAGTGATGCCCAACAGGTTGCTGTGGGGGAAGATGGGGTTCTGCGAATGCAGGGTCATATTTGTGTGCCTAATGTGGATGGGCTTCGTGAATTAATTCTGGAAGAAGCACACAGTTCCAGGTATTCTATTCATCCAGGTACCGCCAAAATGTATCAAGATTTGCGGCAACATTATTAGTGGAGGAGAATGAAAAAGGATATAGTTGCATATATAGCTCGGTGTTTGAATTGTCAGCAAGTTAAGTATGAGCATCAGAGACCTGGTGGTTTGCTTCAGAAGTTAGAAATTCCTGAGTGGAAGTGGGAGCGTATCACTATGGATTTTGTTGTTGGACTCCCACGGACTCAGAGAAAATTTGACGCAGTTTGGGTCATTGTGGACAGGTTGACCAAGTCAGCACATTTCATTCCAGTGGCAGTTACCTATTCTTCAGAGAGGTTAGCTGAAATTTACATTCGTGAGATTGTCCGCCTTCACGGTGTGCCCGTGTCTATTATTTCAGATCGAGGTACGCAGTTTACCTCACATTTCTGGAGGGCTGTACAGCGTGAGTTAGGCACGCGGGTGGAGTTGAGTACAACATTTCATCCACAGACAGACGGACAGTCAGAGCGCACTATTCAGATATTGGAAGATATGCTTCGCGCTTGTGTTATAGACTTTGGAGGTTCTTGGGATCATTTCTTTCCACTTGCGGAGTTTGCTTATAATAATAGCTACCAGTCGAGCATTCAGATGGCTCCATATGAGGCATTATACGGAAGGCGATGCCGATCGCCAGTTGGTTGGTTTGAACCGGGAGAGGCTCGGTTGTTGGGTACCGATTTGGTACAGGATGCCTTGGATAAGGTCAAGATTATTCAGGATCGACTTCGCACAGCTCAGTCTAGGCAAAAGAGTTATGCCGACCGTAAAGTTCGTGATATTGCATTCATGGTTGGAGAACGAATATTGCTCCGGGTTTCACCTATGAAAGGTGTAATGAGGTTCGGAAAGAAGGGCAAGTTGAGCCCTAGGTATATCGGACCCTTTGAAATTCTTGAAATGGTGGGTGAAGTAGCCTACAGGATTGCATTACCACCTAGTTTATCAGTGGTTCATCCGGAGTTCCATGTGTCTNAGTTTGGGTCATTGTGGACAGGTTGACCAAGTCAGCACATTTCATTCCAGTGGCAGTTACCTATTCTTCAGAGAGATTAGCTGAAATTTACATTCGTGAGATTGTCCGCCTTCACGGTGTGCCCGTGTCTATTATTTCAGATCGAGGGATGCAATTTAACTCATATTTCTAGAGGGTTGTACAACGTGAGTTAGGCACACGGGTGGAGTTGAGTACATCATTTCATCCACAGACAGACGGACAGTCAGAGCGCACTATTCAGATATTGGAAGATATGCTCTGCACTTGTGTTATAGATTTTGGAGGTTCTTGGGATCATTTCTTGCCACTTGCAGAGTTGCTTATAATAATAGCTACCGGTCGAGCATTCAGATGGCTCCATATGAGGCATTATATAGAAGGTGATGCCGATCGCCAGTTGGTTGGTTTGAACCGGGAGAGGCTCGGTTGTTGGGTACCGATTTGGTACAGGATGCCTTGGATAAGGTCAAGATTATTCAGGATCGACTTCGCACAGCTCAGACTAGGCAAAAGAGTTATGCCGACCGTAAAGTTTGTGATATTGCATTCATGGTTGGAGAAAGAATATTGCTCCGGGTTTCACCTATGAAAGGTGTAATGAGGTTCGGAAAGAAGGGCAAGTTGAGCCCTAGGTATATCGGACCCTTTGAAATTCTTGAAATGGTGGGTGAAGTAGCCTACAGGATTGCATTACCACCTAGTTTATCAGTGGTTCATCCGGAGTTCCATGTGTCTATGCTCCGGAAATATCATGGTGATCCGTCCCATGTGTTAGATTTCAGCTCAGTCCAATTGGACAAAGATTTGACTTACGAGGAGGAGCCGATGGCTATTCTAGTCCGGCAGGTCCGACAGTTGAGGTCTAAGAGTTATCCATCAATTCGGGTGCAATTAAGAGGTCAGCCGGTAGAGGCATCTACCTGGGAGTCCGAGTCGGACATGCGAAGTAAATATCCACACCTTTTCTCCAGCTCAAGTACTTTTTCTAACTCCGTTCGAGGACGAACGTTTGTTTTAGAGATGGAGAATGTGATGACTCAAAATATCATCTTTAAATTTAATAAGTAATTATATGTTCTAAGACCTCGAAAAGCACTAATTATCATTCCTCGACTTGCGTGCATAATCCGTAAAATTTTCTGAAAAGTTTTTATGTGAAAAATGGATTAAAATGTGAAATAGAGCCTTAAAACTCAATTGAGTTGACTTTGGTCAACATTTTAAGCAAACGAACCCGGATCAATATTTTGACATTTCTGGTAGCTCTGTATCGTGATTTGGGACTTGGGCGTATGCCCAGAATTTAATTTGGAGGTCCCTAGCTCAAGTTATGACTATTTAACGGAAACTAGTAATTCAAAGGCTAAAGATTTTCAAGTTTGACCACAGGGTTGACTTTTTGATATCGGAGCCTGAATCCGATTCTGAAAATTTGAATAGCTCTGTTATGTCATTTAGGACTTGTGTGCCAAATTTGAAGTCATTCTGGATTCATTTAATATGTTTTAGCACGAGATTTGCAAATTGAAAAGTTTAAAACTCTTAAGTTCGAATCGGGGTGTGAATTGTAATTTCAGCATTGTTTGACGTGATATTAGACCTCGAGTAAGTCCGTATTGTGTTACGGGACTTATTGGTATATTCGGACGGGGTCCCGAGTACCCCGAGTGTGATTCAGATCGAAATGTGAACTTAAGCCAATTCTGGAAATTCCGTCCTCTGATGTAATCGCACCTGCGAGGGTTTTGGCCACAGGTGCAATGACGCTGGCGTGGAGGAATTGCGCAGATGCGGGACTAGACTGGCCTGGGGTCTTCAGAGGTGCGACCATTTTGTGCAGAAGCGGATGTCGTAGGTGCGACAGGAATGTCCGCAGATGCGGAACTTCATCTGGCAGCCTGGCATCGCAAATGCGGGCCTTGTCTCGCAAATGTGAGTCCGCAAATGCGAGTCCGCAAATGCGAAACTTTTATCCGCAGATGCAAAAATGACTGGGCAGAGCCCATAAATTCGGAAGTCGCCATTTTTACTCATTTTTGAGTTTTGAGTCTCGGATTTTGGCGATTCCAAAGCGATTTTTCACGACTTTGAATTGGCTAATTGTTCTATAACCAAAAGTGATTATATTTCATAAATCCATGTCTATATTCATCATTTATTTCGGATTTAGATGGAAGAAAATAGAATTTTTATAAAATCTTTCAAAAAAAGAAAAATTTAGATTTGAAGATCCATTTGACATCGGAATTGGATAATTTTTGTATGGTTGAACTCGTAGCGGAACGGGTGTTTGGATTTCGCTAGTTTTACCGGTATTTGAGACATGGGTCCCTCTGTCGAATATTTTAATAAATTTCGGATTTTTATCCGAAAAATTAATAAATTCATATGAAATTAATTCCTATGATTCGTATTGAATATATCAAATTGTTTGTGAATAGATTTGAAGCTTTTGGAGACAAATTTAAAAGGAAAAATTGTGGTTAAGTAATTGATTAGAATTTTCAAAGCGAGGTAAGTGTCGTGGTTAACCTTGACTTGAGGGAATAGAACCCTTAAACTATTCGTTATGTGAAATGCATGTGAACGACTTATAGGCGAGGTGACGAGTGTCTATACGTCGTCAAATTAATTGTTTGCATAATTACTTAAAAAATCATAAATCGTTTTAAATCACGAATTAATTATTATAATAATTGTTTCTCTCATCAAATTTGTCAAATATTAATTCTTGAATTCCTTCATTAATTGTCACATGCTATTTGAATTATGTGTCTTAATTGTTATTTGACATTTAACATATTAAATATTAAACTGTCTATTTTCTCCCTGATTTCCATAATAATTTACTATTTGTCATTGTTTGTTTCATAATTAAATCATAATTATTGTATGCTTGTTGTCTTATAATTTTATATTAATTATTGCATTTATTGGGGAAATTATTTCTATAAGAATTGGTAAATGGATATATTGGAGGATCAGGTTGCACGCTGCAATAGACTTATTAAAAGTCAATATTTGGGGGATCGGATTGCACGCCGCAATAGACTTATTAAAAGTCAATATTTGGGGGATCGGATTGCACGCCGCAATAGACTTATTAAAAGTATATATTTGGGGGATCGGATTGCACGCCACAATGGACTTATTTTAAAGTCAATATATATACTTGATTAAAAATAATTATATAAGATAATTGAAAATGAATATATTGTGAGAGCGGGTTGCACGCTGCAACGGGAATTGATGGAAATTTTAATTGGTTATGACTGCTGAGTTGGCTTCAATTATTATAAATAAGTTATATGATTTAATTTTATTATATTTTATTGTTACTAATATTGCGTACAGGTTAATGTAAGTGACCCGCCTTAGCCTCGTCACTACTTCGTCGAGGTTAGGCTCAACACTTACCAGTACATGGGGTCGGTTGTACTGATACTATACTCTGTACTTCTTGTGCAGATTTCGGAGTCGGTCCCAGCGGCATGCCATAGACTTGCTCGGATTTCAACTACTCGGAGGAGACTTGAGGTATAACTGCATAGCGTCCGCAGTTCTGAAGTCCCCGTCTATTTTATTTTAGTTGTGTATTTGTTTCCAAACAGCTTTAATTTATTCAGACCTTTATTTGTATTTATTCTAGAAGCTCGTGCACTGGTGACACCAATTTTGGGATGGTATTTAGACACTATTGTTGTTTTATGGATTACTCACTATATTTGAGACTTCATTTCCGCAATCGTTCTTTGTTATTAATAAATTTAAAAATTATTTTAAAAATGGATAATATTATTCTAACGTTGGCTTGCCTGGCAAGTGAAATGTTAGGTGCCATTACCGTCTGAAGGTGGGAATTTCGGGTCGTGACAGATAATTATTGGAATTTAATTTCTTTATGGATTTTCCTTCTGCAAATAATTAATTAAATAAACTTAAGAATAGGTGTTTATATAATTATTGAAAATTTGAATTTAATGAATACTTTATTTTATGTTAAGTAGTTTCTATCTCTATTGATTATTTTTGGGTGTCGTACATATTGTGTGGAGCTTTTGGCTATTTGTTGTAAAATTAATTGACTTGGTTGTAGCTTTGGAATTTGGTTGTAGACATTGAAAAAATTGTGATATGAATTGATTTTATTATGTTGCCGTGATAATTTTTCGTGTAAATTATTATGTTGTGTTAATTATTATTTTGAGGATATAAGGTTGGCATTTCACCGTTGATATTATGTGGGTATACGGGTGGCATTTCATTGTGGTTGTGTTTGTTGGAATATGATATGTGCGGAGCGATAAGGGTGACTATAGGAGCGATAAAGGTTGCAATAGGAGCGATTAGGATGGCTATTGATATTGTCTGGGCGGAGCGATAAGGGTGGCAATAAGAGCGATAAGGGTAGCTATTGTCAGGGACGATATGTGATGATGTGGGGTTGTGGTGTTGATGATTTTCATGTGATGTTATGATTTTCTTCTGTTTATTGTTATACCTTGTGCAATTTGTCTTGTTATTGATAAATTGATAACAATCTGATTTATGTTGAAATTGAGAGCCTGTGCTATTGCCAGACGGATTATAAAATGAAATGTGGGCACGAGGTGTCGTAAGTAAATAATGAGGATATTTGGCACGTGAATTGTTCGTGAAGTTGTGATATGAAATGTGGGTACGAGGTGCTGTGATGAAAGGATAATGATATTTGGCACGTGAATTGTCCGTGCAGTTATGATATGAAATGAGGGCACGAGGTGCCAGGAAAATATAATGATTTAA
This sequence comes from Nicotiana otophora, assembly GCA_000715115.1. Classification (NCBI taxonomy): domain Eukaryota; kingdom Viridiplantae; phylum Streptophyta; class Magnoliopsida; order Solanales; family Solanaceae; genus Nicotiana; species Nicotiana otophora. The sequence goes on along the minus strand of AWOL01S0041534.1, from coordinate 5,206 downwards.
TTATGGGCACGAGGTGCCGCGGAAATATGAAAAATGAGCTGAGTCCCGTATTTACGAAAAATATGAAAATGGGCTAAGACCCGTATTTTTATGATTTGAAAATGAGGTATCACATGGTGACTCTTTAATCGAAAGAATTATATTCAAAATATTTATTTGAAAGGATTTTTATTCAAGAAGAATTATATGAAAGAATTGTATTTGAAAGATATTTATTCGACGAAATTATATTTGAAAAAGAGTTTTATTCGTAAGAATTATATGTGAAAGATATTTAATTGAAGAACTTGATTTAACTGGGTGAAATTGTATTTATTAATTGTTGAGCGATATTAAATGGTGATTTTATTGTCTTACTGTGCATATCCTTGGTTGTTTTATGTTGCCTTGATGTTATTTGTTTCCTATTATTTTGTATATTATATTGCACAGATTATTAGACTAGTGAGTTTCTTGACTGTACCTCATCTCTACTCCATTGAGGTTAGTCTTGATACTTACTGGGTACCGACCGTGGTGTACTCATACTATACTTCTACATATTTTTGTGCAGAGCCAGGTATTGGAGATATCGGACTTGAGCAGAGTTAAAGCGGGATCGTAAGGATTCAAGGTAGAGTTGCTTGATCGTCGCAGTCCCTTGGAGTCTTTTCATTTCATTGTAATGTTAATTTTTAATCAAACAATATTGTATATTCGGTCCTCGTGATCATTCCATGTATTCAGTTAGAGTTCGTAACTCAGTATTACTAGTCTTGGGAGGTTGTATATTCATATTTGTTCCGCTGTTAGTTTTAATTACTTATTAAATAAATAAATTAAAAAAAGATGGCTTTAAAATGTAATTGAAATCGACTTACCTAGTCTTTGAGACTGGGTGCCATCACGATACATGTGATGGGATTTTGGGTTGTGACAGTCACCTAGTGCGTACGTAGCTCCCCACAAAAGTAATACACAACAAGATACACCTAAGGAGATGAGTTCCCTCTTACAAGGTTAGACAAGAGACTTACCTAGTCTCAAAGCTCATTTTTTGGCCCACGAATTCACTCTAAAGTCGCAACTTGGTGCCGAACAATCCGAAGCTAGCAAAATATTATATAAATCAATCAATATACACTCACAAGTTCATAATTTAGCTATTAGAGTAATTACTCAATCCAAATTGGAAGATTCTTAAAATTCACCTACGGATTCCGGAAAATTTTGAAGATAAATGTTACCCATAACCACGACCCAAATTAACCCTCCATAAGGTGTCGTGATGGCACCTAGTCTTTACGACTAGGTAAGCCTAATATTACGAAAAATATAAAAAACAACACAACATTTTTAAAGATCAACAACATATTGTGAATAGCCAAGAGTAGTACCACTCGGCATATACAAAATAATTTCCCAAGACCCGAAATATTACTAAGTCACAAGCTGCTTTAATCTATATAGCTCTATACAAAAGTCTAAAGATAATAAAGAAAGTCTCTAGGCGAGGGAGTAAAAGGGGACTCCGAAGATCTGCGGATGCAAGCAGTAGTACCTTGAAGTCTCCTAAAATCAGCAGCACGCACTAACCCCGAGGCTGATAGCTCGCACCTGGATCTGCACACAAAAACATGTGCTGGGAAGGGCATGAGTACACCACAATGGTACCCAGTAAGTGCCAAGCTTAACCTCGGTCGAGTACTGACGAGGTCAGGTCAAGGCCCTACCGGAGTAAATATAATAAATTAAACCGTAGAAGATATAAGTAAAATTTACGGTAATACAGTTAAACAAATTCTCGAATATTTAATAGTTAAGGGAGCCCTCGACTCAGAACAAGGTAAACACAGTGGAAAATCTCCCGGGATACCGTCCCGTAGTTTCAAATGAATATACAGTACAGGGAAATCTCCCGAAATACGTTCGTAGTCCCAAAGTAAATATGCAGTGCTGGGGGATCTCCCAGAATATGTCTGTAGTCCAAAAGTAAATATGCAGTGCTGGGAAATCTCCCAGAATATGTCCGTAGTCCCAAAATAAATATGCAAGACAAGGGGATCTCTCGGAATACGTCCGTAGTCCCAATTTAAATATGCAACGCACGATGCAATGGCAGATATGGCATCGAATAATACAGTTTATACGGAACACAGATAAGGAACGTAGGGACTTAACTAAGCATGGCACACAGAATGTCAAATAGGCAGTTAAAACACGTAAGCATGCTCCTCTAATCTAAGCTAAACAATTAAACGTATTAGTGCAATTTAATAAGGGAAAACAGTTTATGATTTAGAAAGGAAAATGGGTTTTTTGCAATAATATCCCATGTACGTACTCGTCACCTCACGTACACGGCGTCCACACTTCAATTAATATCAAACATCTTAAGGGAAAAGTCCCCAACACAAGGTTAGGCAAACCACTTACCTCGACCGCTCAAATCAACTTTATATCACGTTCTTGCCACAAGTATCCGACTCCAAATGGCCCTAATCTATTTAAATTAATTGCATAATATAAATATAACTACAAGTAACTAATTTAACTAATTAATTCGAAGCTGAAGCGTGAAATTAGGAAAAACGCCCAAAAAGTTTCCTCGGGCCCACATCTTAGAATCGGATAAAAATTATAAATTATGAACACTCATTCACTCACGAGTTCACTCAAAAAAAATCATCTAAATCTGACGTCAAATTCCCATTCAAATCTCACATTTTCAACTGGAGAACCTTTTCCCCCATTTCCAAACTTCTACCCTCAATTTCCTTAATTAGACGAGAAAAACAACAATAGATTAATGTATTATGATCAAAATAGAGTTAGAATTAGTTACCCAATAATTCTCCTTCAAAATTTCTCTAGAAATCGTCTCCCGCCGAGCTCTAAATCGAATTTTGTGTTATGAAAATTCAAACCCTCAAAATCCCCTTTTCTGCCCAGCGATTTCCGCACCTGCGGTCACGCACCTGCAGACAACCCATCGCAGGTGCGAAGTCCACTTACTTGGGCTGAGTCCGCACCTGCGCGCTTGAGTCCGCATCTGCGGATGCGCTTCTGCGCTCAATCGTCCGCTTCTGCGGAACCTTGGGTCCTTCTCACCTCCGTATCTGCGACTGCCCTTCCGCAGATACGGCTCTGCTCCTGCGGCTCACTCGTCACATCTGCGACCACTGAATCCCCGACTTAAAAGCGCACCTGCAGTCCCAACCTCGCTTCTGCGAGGCCATACTTGCGGACTCCCTACCGTAGGTGTGAAAACACCAGAACCAGCAACTCAAAAATTCCTCTAAGTCCAAGCTTTTACCCGTTAAGCACTCGAAACACACCCGAGGCCCCGGGGACCTCTACCAAACCTACCAACTAATCCTATAACACCATACGAACTTAGTCTAGCCTTCAAACCACATCGAACAACACCAAAATCATGAATTAAGCACGGATTCAAGCCTAAGAATTTAGAATTTTTAAATTTCTACAAGCGACGCCGAAACACGTCAAATCTAGTCCGAATGACCTCAAATTTTACACACAGGTCACAAATGACAATACAAACCTAAGCCACTTCCGGAAATCCATTCCGAGTTCGATATCAAAAATTCCACTATCGGCCGAAATCGCCGAAAATCTAACTTTCGCCAATTCAAGCCTAAATCTACTACAGACCTCCGAAACACATTCCGGACACACTCCTAGGATCAAAATCACTCAATAGAGCTAACGGAGTCGACAGAATTCCATTCCTGATTCGTCTTCATACAGTTCCGACTACGGTCCAATCTCTAAGGCTTAAACTCACAACTAGGGACTAAGTATCCCAAAACTCCCTGAATTCCATAACCAATCACTCCAGCAAATGCCTAAAGCAGAAACAAATATGGAAAAAACAGATATTAGGGGATTAGGGCTCTAATTCTTAAAACGATCGGTCGGGTCGTTACAGCTTAACACGTTGGTAGGATTCGAAAATTATGAGTTTCACTACTTAATGTATACAGTATACGTACCACTAGCCACAAAGACCTAAAAGGAAGGACCGACCGCGGTTCGATCAATTTTTGGTTAATTCGTTTAGGTTGATGGGATCTTTTTTATTTTTAAATAAAAAAATTAGTTCATTTTTTGCACGTTTAAATTAAATTCTATTCTAGAAGAAAATTACAATAAAAAATTATATTTCATGCAAGAGCCCCTAGGTAAAAACTTATCCGCACTGAGTGTATATACCCGCCTTAGTTAAGTTAACCATAAAAGATAAACTAAAGCTATTTGGAATCTTATTTCTAATAAATAAAAAAAAATAAAAAAAAAACTAAATTCATAATAACAGAAATATAACGATACAAAATATAGGTTTGCCGTCAACGTGCCTTCTCTTTTATTGCGTGCGGCTCTTCAATTCCAAGTTCTCCGGTGGTTCTTCTCCATCACTCTCCGAGGACTAGTGCTGGTTTGGGAGTTAAAGAATTGGCATATAGCAGGTTAGTTCATACTATTTTAAGAACATGTGCATATTGAAAGAATTCAAGGAATACTTTTTATGCATATTGTTTCTGCCACTGTTTTTATTTCTCCATTGCCGCTGATTGAAAAACCTCATTGTTTTACTTCTCTTGGTACTTGAAAAAATTAGAAGTATCGGTACTCTTGAAAACATTAAAACAAATACTCATGGTTTGACTTTAGGATTTAGGAAAGCCTTTTACGTCAATTAATATGTAGAAGCGAATATTCTATATGAGTAGTATTTGGGAGTATTCTCAGTTATACTATCTCCAAAATTTTATTTTTAAATATTATTAATTTGGTCTTTTTATATTTTGTTACATGAATCTGACTAAATTTGATTATGGTTGTATAGATTTTTCTATTTTTTCTGTTGTTATATGTATTACAGAAATTATTTTGTAATATTAGAATGTCAAATTTTGAGAAGACAAACAATATTGAAAGTCATGAAGAGTCATTAGAAGATATTAGAACTGAAGAGGATGATGAGAAAATAGAAGAAGAGAAAGTTTCAGAAAATTACATAACTGAATTAGAGGAAAAAATAAAGGACGGGGATGAAGCTTGTAACTTATATTGAGAATATGCATATTCTCAATATAAGTTACAAGCTTCATCCCCGTCCTTTATTTTTTCCTCTAATTCAGTTATGTAATTTTCTGAAACTTTCTCTTCTTCTATTTTCTCATCATCCTCTTCAGTTCTAATA